>JAJTUV010001831.1:77500-362418 GCA_021653895.1 Mastomys natalensis
CCCTCGGATGGCTTTCTATTTTATAACATGCCTCATGTGTTCAAAACTGTGGGAAGAGGAATGGAAATGACTCAGATTATGGAATGAGGTCTCTAGGTCTTCAAATGAATCCTGCGCGATCAACTGCTCTACACTAGCTCCAGTCCTTTTTCTGTAATTCTTACTACTCTCTGTTCTTTAAACTGGACCAAATGTCTCGAGTTTTCTTGTCTGTGTAATGGGAACGATGTCACTTCTCGAAGTCATGATGAACACTGACCGAGGTAGAGACTCAATTGGCCAAAGACGTTGTTTCCAGCTACTTGTCCTTGGAATGTGAACAGTTTTTAATTAATCAAAGAAAACACTAGCTCATTCTTCTGTTCCGGTGATCAATTGTGATTTGGCCATAGGTTTTCTCAGTCAAGTAGTGTGGCTATGATTCTTGCAGTACAATTGGCCTTCGTTGGCCGAGACTGTAGTCTTTCTGTTTTCTTGATACATAACTTAAGTTCCCTCCATCACTAGCAGTGAGAGCCCCTCTTCTTGGGACTTGTGCACAGGACTCAAGCTCCAGTTTATGTGCAGCACTTGCTACATAGTATCTGGTACCCAGGGAATGTAACAAAGTGTCTGTCATTGTTACTTTGATTCATCTGGATGAAGATTCTGCAAACTAACCCTGTTAAACTAGTACTAATTAAAAAAAAATCCACACTTTATTTCTTCTACTAACAAAATATTTCCAAAAGGGGGGGGGGCTTGTTATACTAACTTATATTTCCAGTGTCGTGGTTGCCCTTCATAATAGACAAGGTCCTGTGGTTGAATGACTGCAATCATGATACTTTGGCTTGGATTTTTGTTCCTTGGGTAGATTGGTTAGTTTGGTTTGTATATCAAGAGGTTTAGGTGAGAAGAAAAATCCATGCTTTTCTGAATGCAGCCTGGCTCTCACATCACTGGGAGGTGTTATTATCTTTGTCATGCAAAAAGTTGACACTGATGAAATAAGCTACAATGGTATTCCCGGACTTTCTTTCTAACTTATTTACCCAGCTCCTTTCCACACAAGACTGTAAGCAGGGAACTCTGTGAGGACTAAATAAATGTTTTTAACAAAGGACTTGACCGTCTGCTCTTAGCTAAATGCAAGATAATAAATGGGAAGAAGGGAGGGGCAAATTAAAACTATATTACATGACTCCATTCCACTGAGAGTTCAAAAAATGAGTAAGGAATTCTTCTAGAATATACTAATCCCCCACCCCACCTCACCCCCATCCTGAGAATCGAGCCTAGGACTTTGCCCATGCTAGCAAAATGTTCTATCACTGAGTTACGTCCATAGCTCTTTGCTTTCCAAGTCAAGACCTTACTAAGTATCTCAGGCTAGCCTTGAACTCTTGACTCTGTTGCTTCGGTCTCCCAAGTGCAGGATTCACTGGCATTTACAACCAAGCTGGGCTTAACCAGTGTTTTGAAACACCAAAATTGGAATCTTAACCAACACTTAAATGTTACAATTTAATATAAGAATTTGATATAGGGAGGTCACCAAAGTACTGTAATAGAAGAAAAAAAAAGACAAAATAATTTGCACCGTTGTGTAATTTATTTTCAAAAAACCATGAAGTCATTAATGCTTACTGCAATGATGATTGGCAACTGGGTATTTTTACTTTTATTTTTACCTCTATTCCTGCTTTTGTCATAACTGAGTCAGAAGTACTAGCAGGAGATACTGTGACAGGAACCGCTACACAGTGTATAGGACAGCCCATGAAACAAAGCACTGCCCCAAATGTTAATAATTCTAGGGGGGAGAAACCCTAGGTGTCAATTAAATGTTTAAAGACTCAACTTTGCAGAGTAGTTTCCTCATCTCTCAAAGAAGGTTAGGGAAATGCAAGTATTTAATGTGAAAGTTGGTTTTCCAAGAGCCAGGCTTGGTGGCACATGCCGTTAATCTCAGCGCTCTGGAGGCCGAGATAGGCAGATCTCTGTGCATTCAAGAAATGGGGGTCGGGAGGAGACTTACAATTGCTTTTTAAAATTTTTAACCTACATCAGCAGCTGTGGCTACATGTACAAGATCAAACCAACCAAATTCCCAGTTTGGATGGGGAGAGGTCATGACGCCCCACCCCCAGCTGAGGTGCTATTGACAATTGATGGCTGCTATTCGGAGAAAGGGTCCATTTTCTTCAGGAATGTGGCCCTGGGAAGTTACCCATATTCCAGTGGCTGGTCCTATACCTGAGTGGTTTGTTGGTTTGTTTGTTTGTTGTTTGTTTTTGTAAGGGCATGAAATTGTAAGGAAAGTGGGGGCAGTGGGTAGATGGGGGGAAAAGAAGAGGGTAAAAAAAAAAAAAACTTTTTAAAGATGAAAAAGGAAAACAGATATAGACTTTTGAGCCCCAGGGAAGCTAAACTTCTATTGGATGGTGTTTTCCTTTATTTTTAAATTCGCCTTTTAGTAGCCTTTCTACACACTTAGATGGAGTTTAGGGGTCATTTAAAAATACTTTTAGAAGTCAGAGAAAGATATAAATAACTCCAAGTTGAGCAGTCTTGTTATTTCTTTATCAGATTCACTGGGAGACTAAGCTCTTTGAATATGCTTTATTGTTCGCCTTTACAGCAACGGGCTGAGGTAGTTCTTACGTCCATCTCTTTTTTAAAGGTAAATTACTCAATGTTAAAAACAGTCCAGTAGAGGGCAGTATTCTACATACTTCATGACAATCTACATCCATATAGAGATAAGTATACACATCTATGGAGTGTACATACATGCATAAATACAGCCAGAGACGAATACTTACATGATCTAAATACAAACAGAAAAGGGTTAATTTTCAAAAAAAAAAAATTCTGTAGCATTCCTGGAAATTTTTATTCCAGGCCCCTTGAGGACACACTTTGAGAATGTTCACCCTACAATTTGGGAACTTGGAAGCTTACTTGATACAGAACAATGCTATCACTGGACATTAAAGGGAGACCTGACCCAGAGAAGATCGTGCACCTTGCTCACAGCCACGCTTCCGGCTGTGTATCTAAGAGGTGATGTGAGTTGGTACCTGACTGCTAAGGTTTCGCCCTTCGCCACCTTCCAGGAACCTGCTCAAGTCAAACAGCTTATAAAATAAGACTTTGGAAGAGCTGACACCTACTTCCCGGAAATGCAGGTGGGCGTTTCCCACGCTTTCTCCCCTGACCCCCTATCCTTACAGGTGTTTGTCTATGACTTCCTACTGCCTCGATGACCAGGTAAGGCTCCTGGCAAAGAACAACTCAGAGGAAGTCTCTGGCTCCAACCTACCCTCGGAACCGATATCCAAGACCGCCATTGTGTTTGACCCTAATCCTAGACCATTGGCAAAGGCTTCAGTTGGGTTTCCAAGAAGAAAACAGATTCAGAAGTGTGTGTTTAAGACTCACCATCTGCCAGTCTTTTTTCTGCGTGGTTTACTCCCAAGAACTCGAAGAACGAAGCAAATCCTTCATTTAGCCACAAGTCGTCCCACCAGTCCATTGTCACGATATTTCCAAACCACTGAAATGAAAAGCAATGAATGAGGAAGTAGTCAGATGTTTACTCTCATGGTAGGGAGTTGCATAAAAATTTCATGGCATGGATTTGTAACTGACACAGACGCGGTCAACATTGTACCTAACATGTATTTTCTACTTTGTCTTGATTTGAGGAATGTTAAATTCTCCCATTTATTCCCATATTTTAAGGAATATATAATATCCTAGGAAGGTCTCTTGGGTTTTTATTAAACACAAAACAGTCTAAAGCTGGTTCTCAGCCTTCCTACCGCTGTTCCACACATTATGCTAACCCCTAACCATAAAATTATTTTTCTTGCTACTTTGTAACTCTAATTTTGCTACTGCTGTGAATCATAATATCCACATCTGTGTTTTCTGATGGTCTTAGGCGACCCTGTGAAAGGGTCATTTGAATCCCACAGGGCAATGACCCATAGGTTGAGAACCACTGGAAAGTTCTGTGCAGTTAAATATTAGTTAACACTTAGACTGGCTTTCACACCGGATGTTTTGAGTTGGTCTGTTTTACTTCTTTGGTTATCCACACTTTGTCTTACTGCTGTGGAAAGAGGCCAGTTTTAAAAAGCAAGTAGATTTGCTTCGAGGCCCTCTCTCTACCTGGTGTACGAGTTCATGGGCAACCACACTGGCCACTCTCTGTTGGTTGGATGAGGCCGATATCAGGGGATCGTAAAGCAGGTTTGTTTCTCGGTAAGTGACAAGTCCCCAGTTTTCCATGGCGCCGGTGCCAAAATCTGGAATAGCAATTTTATCTATGGAAAAAGACAGTCTGGTGAGAAACACATTCTTTCCACTTTTCACAGTGTTTCTTACCAAATTAAGTTCGTTGGTTGACTTTTTTAGGCTAAAAATAATGTTTCAGAGTGAGAAGCAGGAATCATTTGTGCAAACATTCGGTCCTAATGCACTCAACATTCCCACGGAGAGGTTCCTGTAGCCTCCAGACTTCAATGTGTCATCTTTCCCTAACCACCCCCTTTTTTTCCTTAAAGATTACATGACTGCTCTTTTACTGGAAGCCTCTATGATTTTATGTCTTTTTCTCCTCTGTACAGTACTTCATTTTTATTAGCTTTCCCCATCCTTTATTTATGATCTTGGTTATAAACAGCATCTGTTTGGGGGATACAGTGTTAGGAGAATAAAGGAATGAAGTCTTTAAATAGAACTGAGAAGACAGAGCTTGAGAGTTCATAGAGACAGCTTACATGTCAAGGACATAGACTTAGAGACCCGGCTCCCTCCAATGATGTACCATTTAAGGACAGTCTGATTCTCTGCCAAACTAATGTCCTCTTTTTCTATCCCTTCCCTTTGCTGTCTTCTTTTATATTTTACATAAGTTAGAAGAACATGGGATTGACTAATTTCTCTCTATGTTTTTTAATCCAGGTCACAGGAATTTCTGTGTTTATTTTCTCTAGATTTTAGGTATAACACCCAACAAGGGGAGGCAGTGCCGAGCACTTCCTCCACGTCAAAGCTGCAGACAGGAATAACAGCTAATGAATTATGACTTGAATGTCATTTTTATTACTACTATCATTTAAATGAGGTACAACATTTTAAATAAGTGAAATTTCATTCTAACATATGAGAAAGGGGCCTTTCTGGTTGAAATAAAATTTCTTAAAGATTTGTATGAAAGAATAAAAATATATATCTTCATTAAAAATCAAGGTCACAGTGATTTTCTTTTCTTGTTATTCTTATTCTATGGGTTGGTTATTATGGTATAAGAATACCCCTAAAGCTTAGGAAAGTATTGCCCCGTAGCCAACATTTTTCACAATATTGGAAAGTATGATTTGTACAAATCCCTGAGCGAATGCAAGCAATCTCTTCTCTAGTGAATACAGACATTATAATTAATTAATGTCAATTCAATTACCTTTTGATATAAGTGAGGACATCATTTCCAAAGGCTCTATTATACAGCTAATTCTGAAAGTGTTGAAGAAGCACAGGGAAGCAGATGGGGAGGGAAGAGAAGAGGGGGAGGAAGAGAGAAACTGGTGAGTTCTGCATCTGGGGTCACCACGACCACATGGAGTGAGACAAAGACAATGAACATTGAGGCATTCGGGTTCCTGAAATATCCAGAATTTTCCTTCTGACTCTGGTAAAAAGCTACTTGTCTTTCTGTGTCCTCTCATAAAAGATAAGTGACACAAAGTGCCATTGAAGAGAAAATGAGGTGTGGAGGGTGTATACACGCAGTCAATGTGCCTTTTGCCTTCCATGGGATTTATTAAGGTGATAGGTACTAGATAGGGAAGTAGATTCTTGGTCGTCTCTGTGTGTGTCTCTCTCTTTCTCTGTCTCTTTCTTTCTCTGTCTCTCTGTGTCTGTCTCTCTGTCTCTCTCTCTTCTCTCTCTGTCTCTCTCTCTCTCTCTCTCTCTCTCTCTCTCTCTCTCTCTCTCTCTCTCTCTCTCTTTCCAAGACAATGATTCTCTGAGTGGCCCTGGCTATTCTGGAACTCCCTCCATAGACTAGGCTGGCCTCGAACTTAGAGCTACCACCTGCCACCTGCCTCTGCCTCCCAAATTCTGGGATTAAAGCTATGCACCACTACAGCCCAGGTAGTTGGTTGGTTCTCTTAATGCCTTCCTTACAAGTGTCTCCAAGGGTCTTACAGTTACAACTTTGTTCACACCAGTCTCACTCAAGCTTGTTTGTGCTGTTGTTGGAGACAGCATATTCATACATTTGGAATATGGCATATCCATACATTTTGAATTTTACAAAAAAGAAAAAAAAACATGTATTTCTCTCCACATTGAAGAAAAGAAAACTCTGGAAGGAGCTTCAGTATTGCATTCTCAGGGCTGAGAAGTCTTGCACGAGGGTCAGGTTGGAAGCACATGGGCCTCTTACAATATCACTGACCCTTACTGGTTTCCAATTTCCTTAGGAGGACCACGCATATAAACCACTGGAGTAGTCCTGATTTTTAAATGAAGTGATGTAGTGGCTGTTTTGGTCTCACTGTGAGCAAGCGCTGCAGGCGTTGCTTTCCAAACCAAAGATTAGATCTTCATCATATCAGAGTAGAAAGTGACTATTATTTTTGAAAGACTCCAGCATGGATCTTTGAGCTTGTGGTTAACGTCAGACATGAAGTACATACACATACTAAACAGACTCAGAGATGATCAATAATTAATGGTAATATAATTAGACACACTAGGTTAACTTAGGTGTTTAAAAAAAAAAAGACAAGACAAAACAAAACAAAACAAAAAAACCCAAAGGCAACTTGAAATAAGAAATTAAAAATATTTTCTCACCCAGTTTAGGAAGAGAATACTCCATAGCAAAATATTCTTCGAAGTAATCAAATACAGCTTTGGTTATGTTTGCCGCATACTCTGCTGTTTGCTTTTGATTGGGCTGGACGTAAACAGTGAGCTAGTAAGGAAACACAGATTCAGAAAGATGAGTCTTCATCTGATAAAACACAGCCCCATAAACTGTGAAGTATGAGATAATTGAACACCAGAGGCCTTTGGAGTCAGAGCTTCTAGCTTGAATCCCCAGCTTGCTTTGTGTAGCCTTGCTCAAATCATTACACGGCTCTAAGATGTGGTAAAAGGGTCATTAAGATGTA
Organism: Mastomys natalensis; assembly: GCA_021653895.1. Taxonomy (NCBI): domain Eukaryota; kingdom Metazoa; phylum Chordata; class Mammalia; order Rodentia; family Muridae; genus Mastomys; species Mastomys natalensis. Next base: position 84,676 of record JAJTUV010001831.1, read on the forward strand.
ACTGTGTGTAGCTGGACGGTGGTGGCGCAGCCTTTAATCCCAGCACTTGGGAGGCAGAGGCAGGCAGATTTCTGAGTTCCAGGCCAGCCTGGTCTACAGAGTGAGTTCCAGGACAGCCAGAGCTACAAGAGAAACCCTGTCTTGAAAAAAAAAAAAAAAAAAAAGATGTAACTGTGTGACATTAGTGAATAGAAACAGCTTACAGCATATGATTGGCATGTAAACCATTGGATAAGTTTGCTACCAAAGGCTGGTAGCATGTCAGACATTAAAAGATATTATCACCTTTCAAAAATCTGTATTGTCTAGGGCTGGAGAGATGGCTCAGCAGTTAAGACCACTGACTACTCTTCCGGAGGACCTGGGTTAAATTCCCAGCAGCCATGTGGCAGCACACAACTCTCTGTGACTCCAGTCCCAGAAGATCCAACATCTTCACACAGACAAGCATCAACACACATAAAATAAAAATAACAAATCATTTTTTAAAAACTGAAAAAAAAACCTAAACCCTTGCATTGTCTTTTTGGTATTTATGACTCTATGTGTCTACTTATCTTTCCTTGTACCCACGGGTTTGTCTTGTGGACACCATTCCTTGTGAGGAAACAAACTCATTTCATTCTTCTCATTGAAGATGCTTTTGACTACAAGTTTCCTCTTTGTGACATTCCACTCTGCTTATCTAAATGGCCCAGCCATGTTTCAATTTCACTCCCAGTGCCTAAAATACGATGACTCAAAGGTTTCCCAAGAGGGAGTGAGTAAGATTAATCCATTCTCTGAGATGCTGGCATATTATTTTATGTCCCTGTGACCTAATTTACAAACCAAAATGAGTGCAGATTTTTGTCCCAACTCTAATCATTCATGTCTTTATTAAAAAAATATTGTTAAGAATCCTTCTAAGCAAATGAATAGATGTTGTCACTGGATGCTAGGATCTATGCTGAGGAAATTCTGAGTGTTTAGAGACTTTCATGTGTGAAGAGGGAAAAGGGCTTCAGACTACAGTCTGCTACATTTGTGAGACAATCAAGTGAGGTATGGGTGGTACCCCAAGACCTGATCCAAAACCCTCCAGCAATGGTGAGACTCGTCATTTAGTAAGTTCAGGACTGTTGACCCAACTAGATCAGATGATTCAAGATCAGAAAAATGAGAGAGAGAGAGAGAGAGAGAGAGAGAGAGAGAGAGAGAGAGAGAGGACACTACTCATTTTCTCTTCCCATTGCATGACTACAATGATAATGGTCATTTGAGCATACACCCCTACCTTGTTTCTTAGAAGAGACTCTGGAGACCTCCCACAATATAAAATGCAGATAGTGAAAGAATGTCCCTTAAATGACCAGTGCTGGATGAATGCATAAATCAAAATGAACTCCCGCCTCAGTCAGTGACCCTCTCAACAGTCATTGAACTTTCTAGTCTTTACTCTCCAAAAGACATGAGATGATCCATTTCTACGACCCTCTCTTATCCTATGGTTGAACAATGGCAGACCTTCTCCAAGTGATAACTGAATCTAAGGACCCAACTGGCAGCCACTGAACAGAACAATGGTGGACCTGATATGGAAAATCAAAGCCAGCATGGCGGCATGGCTCTGCCTTACTGTCAGCAGAAAGGCTCGGAACCTTTCACCTGTTGAGGAGTTAGTGTGATAGACTCACTAAGATTTTTGCCACACTCTCTCTCCATCAGACATTTCAGGTAGATCTGTCCCTCTTGACACTGCCTGCCATCTACACCCGTGCTTCGTGCTGTCTGTTTGGAGTGGGAAGCCAAGTTGAGAAAAAGGAAAGTCAGACGATAGTAAACCCTCTGCTTTAGGTGAAGTTGTGGGGAGGAGAATAGACTTAGTGCTCGTTCTGCTTCTGCTTTCCTAGGACCCACAGAAGGTGGACCCCTTTGACTGAATCCTTGGCTTAAGCACTCAACTCTGCTACCATTGAGCTCCGTCTCAACTCACCAGGCTTTGTCCAAGCATGTTTCTGGAACAGTATCCGTTACTGTTTTCCTTTCTCCACACTTCTGTTGATGACAGCAACAGAAAAGACTGCCATCAGCCTTCATTCCTTCCTCACTGCTTTCTGAGGGAATGCCCAACCCTCCCACACAGAATCATGCACTGTATGTACCCCATCAGCTGCAGACTACCCATCGCCTAGGACCTTTCCAAACAACCCCTGTAGGTTATATTTTCCAGACACAGATTTGATCAATGAGGAATCATAGAATAGCATCCTTGAACTGGTTCCACAATCCCTTATCTACAATTATAAAATCCAAAGAGTTTTGAAGATTTTTGCAATTAGACAAAGCATATCCATAAGTGTATCCTAGCTCTATATGTCAGGAACATATTATATCATGGAAGATTCTACCAACATGCTAACACTGTCTGCCATCTGAAGCCTCCATATAATGGAGGTAACATCCTTTCAACTACAGAACACCCATGATGTCCAGACTGAAGGATTTAGAAAGACTGCCCCCCTCGGCAGATTCCCTCACTGCTGCTCTGCTGCACATTTCCAGCTCCCTGATGGTGCTGAATTCCTGTATCCCTCTCCTTCCTACAGAGGACTTGCCCTACCTCAGAGCACTGGGTCTACTGCACGGCTGGACTTTATAAACTCCACTGTCAAACCAAATCATAAACCTTGTACAAACCTCCCCAACATTTACTACTGAGTCTCACTGCAGGTGGTGTTAGCTCTTCTCCTGTACTGGGCATCTCATGCTATGAATCAGGTCTATGAATTTTGAACAACTACTAATAGAATGTCATATTTCATGTAACTGCTGATCATTTTACTGAAACTCTTACATGGATCCTGTTTTCACAACCTCTTATTCACTATTAGAAAGTCTAAGAGCAGCCGGGCGGTGGTGGCACACGCCTTTAATCCCAGCACTGGGGAGGCAGAGGCAGGCAGATTTCTGCATTTGAGGCCAGCCTGGTCTACAGAGTGAGTTCCAAGACAGCCAGGGCTACTACAGAGAAACCCTGTCTCGAAAAAACAAAAAACAAAACAACAACAACAAAAAACCAAAAAACAAAAAACAAAAAAAAGAAAGTCTAAGAGCTCCGAAATCAAAAGTATTTTATTTGTTTAAATTAACTAATTTGGCAATATCATCGGACCTGAACTGATAGGTGGATTTTCATACCTTTTATTTTTTCTGTTATACATACATACAACACACACACCACACACACCTATTATCTACATGAATTGTTTATCAAGAACTGCCCCAGGTCCATGAAAGCTATCAATGCATTAATATTTGAAAAAAAATTGCCTTCATACAAATCTAAACATGTGATTTCTAATGTAAAACCATCCCCAAAGACCTACGCATTCATTTAAAAATTGAGAGTTCAAAGGGGATTTAAGTGTGTGGCAGTTTGAATGAGACTGGGTCTCATCATATGTTTGAATAGTTGATCCTCAGTGGAACAGTTTGGAAGGATTAAGAGGTGGAGCCTTTTTGGAGGAATGTGTCACTGGGGGTGGGAATTTTCACTAAGCTGCCCAGTATTTTCTCTGCCTTGTGCTTGCGGATGGAGATAAAGGTCTCAGTTGATGCTTTCCTTCAGCCATCATGGACTCCTACTACTCTGGAACTGTAGACCCAATTCCACACTTCCTTTTACAAGTTGCCTTGGCCAGTACATGTTATCACAGCAGTGGGAAAGTGACTGGGGAAAAATGGAAGGCACAAACAAGAGCAGAGTTCCGCACAAGTCGGGTCCACCCCACATCATCATGCTGCCTCTTTTTTCCACTAGTAAAGATGAAGCTTCACTTCTCCTAGCTACACGGTAGAGATAACAGCAGTATTATGTAACAGAGAGATGGATGGATGGAATAAGACAACATTTCCACAGTGTTTGCCACATCCAACTTCTGGGTCTCATTGCCAGAATCAGTATCGTAGATAACACATTCAGTTATTAGCTTTGGTGACTCTTTGTCTGAACTTCCTTCTGTGTGAGTGACAGCACAAGGTGGTGCCCACATTGCTTTCAAGAGCAATGGAGTACGAGGGGATGGCAGGAAGTGAACCTTGTGCTTTTGAGATACGAAATAATGGGTTCTTGGTATCCACACAATGAACGTGCAAGTCAAGCCACTTGATTTGCAGGAGATTCATTTAGAAAAGCTTTCAGAAAAGCTTTCAGAAAGCCAGGAACCAAACAGAGCACAGAGTTTTCATTGTGATAATGGATAGAATAGAGACTAGAAAGGCATCCAGGCTATCCTATCTCAAAAGACAAGAGATTTATCTAGGTCGGGAGAATCAAAAAGATTGACCATGACAGTAAACTATGAAATTGTATACAGATCTGATATCAGGACACTAAACTTGGGAAGACTCTACAAACAGAAAGAACCAGTTTTCAGACTGACAAATACCATTGCCACCATTGCCTGCTCAAAAGCCAGGTGTGATGGCTTGGATATGCTTGGCCCAGGAAGTGGCACTATTAGGAGGTGTGACTTTGTTGGAATAAGTAGATACGGTTAAAAATAAAAATCAAATGAGAAAGAGACACCTACACAGCTTTCACCCCATTCTTGCATACATATATGTTAGGTGATATTATTGAAGATGACATCACTGTGCTTCGTTTTATGTCTATAGTCTACATATCCTAGCAGAGCAGAAAGTTAGGAGAGAAGAGCATTTGGATAAAACAAAACAAACAACAGTAATGACACATCGGTTTTCTTTGTATGCTTTGAAATTTGTCTTTGGAACGTGACACCTTCTTTATCGATGTTGAATGAATATGGATTTTCTGTTATATTCTTTGTGTTTTGAGACAGCGTCTGATGTAATCTACACTGACTTTGAACTAACTCACTGTGTAGCCAAGGTTGGTCTTGAACTCCTAATCCTCTGGCTTCTCTCTCCCCGGTGCTGAGATTACAGTGGGCCACTAAGGCCACCCCAGCATCTATTTTTATTTTTTACAACAGTACCAATAACCAAGTGTCAGATTAACTTGTTCTGACTCAAGTGAACTGCCAGTAAATGCTCATGTGACCTCAGGGAGCACCCTAGGTTCCCCAGCCCTTCCTGAGCAGTGACACGCTAAGCTCCAAGTTCTGAACACAATTTGAACCCATAGAGTTAATGACAACTGCAACAACGATCACAGTGCTGACGGCTTTCTGTATACATACAAATTTATCTCTGGATAAGACGCAAACCTAAAGCTAGGAGGAATACGCCATAAACACACAAACAAAAGGTTTGTGTCAATGTTGTTTGCTACCAAATATCTTATGCTGGCTGGTCAGTGAGCTCCGGGCATTTACCTGTCCTTGCCTCCCCGGCTCAAGGATTATAAATGTGATACACTTTGCCCAGCTTTTTATATGGGTGTTACAAAATCCAGGGCATACTCATGCGTATGCAGTATACATTTTACGACTGAAACTTCTTCCGAGGCACCCCACTCCCAACATAACATTTTAAAGCAATAAAATGAACTCATGACCCAAACAACTCCATAGGAGATTTTTTTAAGCTACCCTTCCCGTGCCACAATAATAATTGCTGTAGACAAGAGCTACTGCTTTAATGAGAAGTCAGAACTGTTGAGAAAAAGATGATATTTACAGAGCCTTGAAATATTCCTAACATTTATTGCTCACTGTAGTGACCATAATGAGTATGTAGAGAGTCTGAAAGCTGTGGACTCTATTCCCTTCCTCAGGATGTGGACTGCGTGCAGGGACTGCTGTTAAGAATGTGGAAATGTGAAATGGGGAGTGACAGCAGAATAAGTGGTTTACACCATGGTAACTAATGGTGGAGCTTAGGTCACCAGAACTGTCATGTTCCCACTGACATGAGGGAACAAAAAGGACTCCTCATCTCTGTGGTACCCTCCAAATCAAAAGCCCTAGTCGATTCTTACAAAAGAACCACACAAACCCAAATGGGGCAGCCTACAAGATAACCTGACCAGTGCTCTTCACATGTGTGGAAATTGATTTCTGTGCCCAAACTGCTCCCATAAACATGGAGATGTCCCACCCCTACCTCCTGAATGTTTATGAAAAACATGATGAGAGTAAACTCATGAGGTGACGAGCACAAGATAAGGAAGGACTCTATGTACCCAGGAAAGGCAACATTAATTAGAACAGGAAGAAGTGTGGGTGGACTAAGCTGTTGTTAAAACAAAACAAAAATGCTACATCTACGAAGAAGACTGTACTGAGTGGACACCTCTCTGTAGATCTAAAAAGATGACAGCCACTGGCAATTCGAAATCTGGAAGTAGGAAGAAAAAGGACCAAGTGATCCATTCCCGTTCTCAGCTTCATTATGAAGACAGTAAAATGTTAAGGCTGCACTGATTGCTCCCATGCACACACACACTACATACACAAAAACACGGATACACACACACACACACACCACAAATGCCCCAGAATGGAGGAAGCAAGACTTGACTAAGCCCTATACAGATGGACTGTCTATTGGCTATTGAAACAAAGCAAACACAATACAGAAAAGCTGATGAAATCCAAATAAAGGGCTGTTGGTTGATTAGTTCATAGGGTTGTATACATATTCATTTCCTAGGCTTAATGAATGTCTGATAAATATATATAGTCTTGATGCAGCATAAAAATTACATCTTTGTGAATTATTTCAAAATATGATGTTAAAATACACCCCATTATTAAAACAGTATTTTCTTGGGAGATAATTTCTATAAAATGCAAAAATTAAAACTCATGACAACAAAACTTAAAATCTGGGTCTAAAGAATGGCTCAGCGTTTAAGAGCACTGACTGCTTCTCCACACAACCCAGTTTCAATTCCTAGCACCAGTATGGTGGCTCACAGCCATCTGTAAGCAGAGTCCTGGGGGATCCAAAGTCCTCTTCTGAACTCCATGAGTACCAAACCCCAACATGCTACACAGTCAAAACCTCCATCCACATGAAATAAAATCATAGTTAAAAACAAAACTTATATATATCATATATATTATTATAATATATATATATAATATATACACATATATAGTATATATGTTATTAATACATAATTTAGCATTGACTTAGCTGCAGTGCATGCACTAGCTGAGTAAACATTGTCTTTAACCTGAGTTTGCTCTTCAATTTTCTTTGCTAGGAAAGCCAAGGAAGCTCTCCAATGAGGCAAGAATTCCTTCTTACACTTACTGCCTTACAAAAAGGCAAATGCCCCAAAGAAATTTAACTTTGCCTGGATTGGATTCCTTGGAACTGGGTTCAAAATACATTCTGGAGAAATCACTGTCAGTCAAATACATCGGAGAGGATGTCACAAACCTGTGAACAGGGAATGATTTTACTTGTGGAATTTGGAAATTTTCTTAGTTCCTGTTTTCTTCCAAACTTTCTATAATGTATATGTTTAAGGGAATCTGCATATTGAAATCCAAAATGTCCTAGATTTGAAGATGAATCGCAATGTATCCCAGGACCTTGAAGCATAAATAATAATATTGCTATTATTATAGTACCCATTTATTTATTTGGTTTCTCAAGGACAGGGTTTTACTATGTAGCCTTGGCAGTCCTGGAACTCAACGGTAAACCAGGCTGGCCTTGAACTCTGCCTCCTGAGTACTGGGATTAAAGGTGAGTGCCACCATTACCCGGCTGTTAATAATATTAATAACACAGTTAACATATTATGATGTGATTCCTGAAAGAAGGATGAGATGGTAATTGTTACATTCATAGCTGAGCAATTATCTCCCACAGCTGAATTGTCATGCACACTAACTATACTGTACTATAGTTCAAGGTGGGTAGGTAGGTTGGTTGGTTTTTCTGAGGTGGAATTTAGTGTAATCATTTGCCACAAACCATTAACCAATCAGCTAAACCTCAAAAAGCCTCAGGAGGTGGTTTCTTGCCAAGATCTGGAAGAGGGAAAAAGGCGGGGGGGGGGGGGGGCAAAGAGAGACAGAGAGACAGAGAGAGAGCAGAGAGACAGAGACAGAGCAGATAGAGATAGACAGACAGAGATAGAAACTGAGACAGAGATCTACCTACTGGTGTCTGGTCTTAATAGTTACAAACTACTATAAATAATTCTTCAAATTCCTCTTTTTTTTTCAGAATTGAATAAAAACATAACACTACTACTCTTCAAAAGAAATATTCAGAGCCGAAAGTTTTCTGAGCTATCTTAAAACTCTGTATAATTTTTCTCATGTACATGTTTGGATTTTTGGCCAACACAAAAAGAATCCCGTGGGTTTTAGTGGACTTATTGTTTTCATTTTTAGGTGTGATTTTGTTATATTTTTGTCTTATTGGTCTTTGGCTAGTTTATTTTGACTTTCATTTCTATGTTTTGATTTTGAAAGATACACAGAAAGAATAGGTAGATAATAGACAAGCAGACAGACAGATAGACAGAATAAAGTTGGGTAAGGAGGTGGGCAAGACATTGGAGAGGAAGGGGGAGAGGTAAAATATAATCAAAATGACTTGTATGAGAAAGAATTTTAAAAAGAATTATTAACAGTGGGCATGTGGCTCATGCCTTTAGCTCAGTACTCATGAGTAGAGGCAGGTGGATATCTGTGAGTTTGAGGCCAGCCTGGTCTACAAAGTAAGTTTCAGGACAGCCAGGACTGTTGCATAGAAAAACTGTGTCTTGAACCCCACCCCCACCCCAAAATTATTTGCTTTGAGTTTGGGAGGGAGTAAAGGAGACTACAGGATATATGGAAGGAAGAGGACATGGTATGGCTTAGAGGAAAGAAAGAAAAGGGGAAATGATGTAATTACATTTTAATGAAAAAATTTAAATTATTTTTAAAAATTGAAGAATGATTAAGACTCATGGTTAAATGATAAAAATTTGTAATAGGAAATAACAGAAGGGACGATAGAGGGTTTTAGATGGAGAACCGTTTCTCTCTTTCTTTTCAAAAAGTAATTTAGGTAGAAAGACTTTAGAGAAATTCCAAATAATAAATATTTGTGGCTATGATCCAGGAAAACCTGTATAGAGGAGAGCCCATCAACGTGATATGGGAAATCCAATAAGTGGGAGACTGCCAGTGGGCGTGGCGTGGCCATGTAGACCTTCATTCACCTCTGTCGGAGAACCACTAGCGATAGCAGCAAGAAAGTCAGAGAAATGCAGGCTAGAAACCAACAGACCAGGGCATCGTTCATGAGGCTCTACTTACTGACTGACTTTTACACCAAAAATTCCGAGGCAATTTTTCAACTAACTATTTATAATTCATTTTTAAAAAGAGTTATAAGACTTGGTGGGTTTCCTCTCTGTCACATTTCTGTAGGTCAAGAAGGCTGAATTTTTTTGTTTGTTTGTGCTTCTCTCTGAGGTGAGTAGCACACTGGGCACGTTTTCTTCTGGGGAGCCGATATTAGCCTTCAATTCAGAGAGAGTATATGAAGAGCTGGCGGGGGCAAAAGGAAGTTTTATGAAGCATTAGCATGTACATTGGGTGCTTCGGGTCCTCAGGTGAAGTTCCGTTCAACTTTTAGGGGAGACTATCCCACTCTTAGCAGAAGAGGTGAAGGGGAAGGCGCCCCCTGGAGGCAGCTCCGAGTCACCGTCTCCCTGGGTTCTGACTAGAGCATCCAGGAATCTCAGAAAGCAGTTCAGTTCTGTTAGTCTCTTATGAAATAGACCAGAAAGGAATAGTCATGACTGGATATCCTCACTCCCTTTCCAAAGGACAGGAGGCGCTGCTGATTTAAGACAGAACATTCTGCAGTCAGCTTTCACGGGAGAGCCATTTAAGAAGTATTTACTACTGTTGGGATCTTCTGCAAAACAGTATTTTCTACTATGTTGCTCTATTCCTTTACACAAAATCCATCCTTAGAATCTAGCCAAACAATGATACAAACCATAATGACTCGTCCAAGCAGCAGAGCTGCTCGGGGACTCAGCGAGAGAGCCATCAGGAAACTCAAGCTCGCAGTAGCTACTAGAAAGTCACAAGAGTGGAATGTCTGCTGCTGGTCGCTTGGCTGCCTTCTGACTCATAAACCTATCTGAGCATAGAGGAATTGCACAGTCTTTCTGCCTTGTCTTGACGTTTTACTCAAAATAGAAAACAAAAGTACCCAGAATGTAATCATATTGTAAAACGTAACAGGAGAAACACCTTATGTGACAATGGTCGTTTATCGCGAGTTCTAAAGAAAGCACTCAATAAACATTCCACATTGGTTATGACTCTGGAAGAAAACCATGAAGGGGACTAATGGACTCAATTTCGTATCAAGCCAGAGGCACACCACTGCCTATGAGAACAGCGTCTAGAAGAGCAGTTTCCTGTATTGATGCCATCCCCGCAAATACGCTCTATTATCTTTGGGAACGGGTGGTACCCACTAACAGTTGCATCAAAGTGACACAGGTGTTTGAGGTGAGTTGAGCTGGATCGATCCTCCTTGAGCCCCAAGCGAAAGGTCATTGGATGTTCCCCCACTCACAATAACTTCTATATTAGAAACCCAGTTTTTGCATGTCTCAGTATCAACCCCACTGATAAAGGAAGGCAGCTTTTTCCAGGAGCAAGTTTCATGGGATGTAAAATATCTGGCTCTCCCCTTGCAATGACTAACGATAAGGCAATGCGATTTTTAGAACATTACATTTCCCAGAAAACTTTGCAGAGCATGATGCTTTGGAAAGAATACAGAATGTGGGTCCCTACCACTCCCCAGATGGCTCTTGGGCAAAACATTTTAACTCTGTTGGCTTTGAGTTTCTCATCAAATCCTTATAAATACATACTGTGAAAAGTGTCCTATGGATATATATATATGTGTGTTATAGAGATGAATTGATTTACTTTCTAAGCAAAACAAGAATCCCAAAATGGCAAAGCGGGGCTTCCAAAACAAACCAATTTTAAAAAAAACACTTGAAACATTTATCTGTTATTTTTATTTTATATGTATGGGATGTTCTGCCTGCATGTCTGGCTGTGAATCATGTGCATACCTGGAGCCTGGGTAACCAGAGAAGGGCATCATATTTCCTAAAACTAGAGATTTACAGATGGTTGTGAGCCACCATGTGGGTGCTGAGACTCAAATCCAGATCACTCTGGCAAAGCAGCCAGTGCTTTTGACCTTTGAGCCAGCTCTCTAGTCCCCAAAACAAAAAAAAAAAAAAAAAAAAAAAGTAGATAAAAATGTTTTTGGTTTTTCAAAAAGTAGTCATTGGGGCAGCAAGATAAATCGTCATATAAGGGGTTTGGTGCCACTCTAAAGATCCGGGTTCGATCCTCAGATCTTATATAGTAGAAGAAGAGAGTAAACTTGAATTAGGTGCCTCTGACCTCCACACCATCTGAATAGTCCATGCTCCCTCAACCCTCATACTAAATAAATAAATGCCAAAAAAAAATGTTAAAGGAAGTTATTGAAGCTGTCATTTTAAAAACATATATTCTCATACTTTCAAAACTACTTCTGATACGTTGGTCAACTTTTTTTTAGAGTTCTGTGACCCGTTTGTTGGTTTAAAAGTTATATCATTTGAAATACATATTTTTGGGTTTTTTTTTTTTGGTTTTGGTTTTGTTAAAGACTTATTTATTTATTTATTATAGTGTAATATAAGGTACATTGTAGCTGTCTTCAGACACAGTAGAAGAGGGCATCAGATCCCATTACAGATGGTTGTGAGCCACCATGTGGTTGCTGGGAATTGAACTCAGGACCTCTGGAAGAGCAGTCAGTGCTCTTAACCACTGAACCACCTCTCCAGCCCCATACTTTTTGGGTTTTTTGTTTTGTTTTGCATCAGGATCTCGGGAAGTTGCTGCCTGATTTTAATTACATAAGAAGTGACAACCATGAACTGTTCAGCTCTGGTTGCTTGCAGAATATTCGCCTCCCCACCTAGCTCTCCCAGGAGCTCCTTCTAACACACATGTCTATCCTTGTAATGAAGTTGGGTAGGGTCATATAGTCTGACATACTTGTACTGGTCTGTATAGGAGCCGGCTTTGAATTTCCAGTGAAGTTTCCCTTTAAAATAATTCAAGGCTATGCATAGGTAGGCTGTCACTTTTGTTTACTGATCACCTGTGTCCTGTAGCTCGGACTTTTCTATATTGTTCAGTGTTTCTGATGCTCCTAGAACCTGGTGACTAATTAGATTTCTTGCCAGTTGTACGGAAAACTAATAAGCAATTATTTTTAAAAGCCAGAAAGTTAACTGCAAACACACTGGTGGTGAGTTGTTGAAATCTCGTAAGACTCACTGGTTTGCCGCTCTTGGATGTTCTCTGTATAGAGGTGAACTGATGGACAGCGAAGCACACCAGGTAGGTGCTCATCGGGACAGACTTCATAAACGTGGTTTTATTCCAGTAGTTATCCACTATCTCTTCTTTCTATGGGAAACAGAAGATCATCTTTTACTTATCACAAGGTCAACCATGAATAAGACAAGCAAATGAATGCCCTAAGCCCACCTCCCTACTCAGAACTTCATTTTTGAAATTCGGACCTCAAATGCAAAGTTGTAATGCTGAAGAACCTGTAGGAGAAGTCATTTCGTTTTGTCAACACCCTGGAAATGACTCGATTACACCTTGGATCAGATTTCTCAGGGAAAAGTAAGTTTAACTGGCATACCAACCTGGCAGGAGCTTATTTTCTGAAAAAATAAATCCACGGTGTTGACCATATTTTAACATTTGATCCCTTAATGAATAATAGGCTGAATCTTACAGAAGGAAGAATTAAACAGGCAGGAGCTGGTTTCACCATGTGTAAGGAGAGTAACGACTGTGTAAATAACCAGTGTTGGCGTTTCTTCCCAAACTCCAACTAACTACATTGACAGGCCAAGGTATGGACACTAAAGTCAAGGCCCCGGTTACCACTGTCAGAAGGGATTCCATTGTTTGACCCACTACTAACTTGTCTGGGTTTCTTCATCCACACCAGTTCTGTCCATCCTTCTTTCAATCAACTACCAGCCCTCAGCCAGACTCCTGCTACCGTAACTCAAACATTTGAACTGTCGTATAAAACCACTCTCTAGATGGGAATATTCTTACCATTTGTGGGTATGTGCATGCTCCAGAGAAAAGTTTACCTCTTTTAACAACCCAGAGAATCACCTTCTCCCAACAAGTATTTGAACCTAGCAGAATTAAAGATACATAATCTCTGAAGATGAATAATAGGTCATGGGGAAGGGGTGGTCAGTTTGTCGTTTTTATGCCTCACCGTCCTCTCCCCTCATCTACTCCAAGGCAATCTGATGACACCTGTGTCTTCATCACATGTTTTAATTTGTGTGTCAAACTTAAAATTTTATCCTTTACTTCTTCTCCAATCCAAACTGAATTTCCCAAAGAAAACGATCTGAAAAATGGATTCATTCTGGGGCTGTGGACATTTTACATTTTAATCTTGATATATTGTGCTCTCTTTGCTTGGTTTGTGCTTTTCAAGGATTGGTTTATTATGATGAGGATGGGTTTCAGTGATATTTCAGATAGTAAATCAGAAATGATGGGAGGTATACTTTCCAGGCAGAGATCAATAATACTGAAGAGTGAACCTGGTTCTTTTGTGCATCAAATATGTGATGTGCATAATAAACCATAACTTCAAGGTAATTCTTTAGTTAACAATGTCACCATTATGAAGAGGAAACACGGGAGAAAGTCCTTGCATTGACAAGTATCCAGGCAGTGTATTATTACTTCAATGTTTGATAGGTTATTTCTACAGGAATATCTGTGGACATGGTGTTCCCTGAATTGAAGAACCAAGAACTGAAGTAATAATTTTCTTTTACACAGCTTTATCTATTTATTTAAAAAAGGAGTTGTTTTGAACTGAAAAGTCTAAACAGTAAGTCTGGCCTAGAAAACTTTAAGTGTATCATTGATTTTTTTTCATGACTAGTGACTTGTGTGGTTAAGCAGAGCCCCTAGACAACGTCTGTGTACTGTATTCTTTCTTCCTTTGAAATTGCAAAGTGAATTTATTGCTGGACTGTGATAAGTTGACAATTTCCTAGAGTCAAAGGAAACAAAGATTGCTAAGATATATTCTTAATCTTTTAAATTGATAGCTATAGCACATTTAGTTATAGAATTCAGGGTTCCCTTCTATCTATGGTAAATCAAGGAGTTTGAGTAGAATTATAAACTGAGTGTGCGCAGAAACAAAATTTTAAAAATGCTTACCTCTACTGGCATATTTGAAAGTGCTGAGTATTCTTTTGGGTGAATGATGGAGATATTGTAAGTGGCCTTCTTGTTGGGTTCGTCGAAACAAGGGAAGGACTTCCTGGCGTCCTGTTGGCTCATGGTCAGTGGCCGCTATGCTCCTTAGGAGTAAACAGAAACAATGCACACAGCCCTCTGACAGTCCTTGTGTTTCTATGCCTATAGAAAATATGCGCTAAGTTATTGTAACTGTTAACATTTCCATGCGCTCTGTCTAAGAAGCTATCAAATGCCTGTCAATATGTTTTAGAATTCTGAGGGTACACTACCTAAAACCCTCTGCACAACAGGGGGTAAACACATGCAGACCCAGCTGCCTGTTTCTAACTGTTGGGAGCTGTGAGCAGGTGTGTTCTGTCTTGAGCAGAGGAGTATCTTCTCAAACCCTCCCTTTCCCCAGTGGAACATTCCTCCTTGCTCATGCTACATCGAGGACAGAACTCCTGTTCATTTTCAGGCAACACAGGTGCTGAGCCATCACCCTGGTAACGTACATGACAACCTGCTCTGAAGCCCCATTCTGAGGGCTGAGGGCATAGCTCAGTAGTAGATCATCCACCTGATCTGTGCAAGGCCCTGGGTGCAATCTCCACCATAGTCTCTAAGCTCACTTGGGAAAAGACAGCAGCAGTATTCCTTATGGCTGTTACTAGGCATGTGCTTGTGGGCACTAAACTGTAAAGGTTTAACATTTCTAGAATTTAAAAATGAAAATACTGTTTTTCAAGGTATATATATATATATATATATATATATATATATATGCCTATTTCAGTAAGAGAATATGATTTATACTTGCTCATTGGATGGAACAGAAAATAAAAATAGAAGAGTAAGGTAACATTGATTGATGTAACCAATAATTTGGCCAAGAATAACATAGATTCTTATGAACTAGAGAAGCTGTATCACAAAGAATACTAAGCTAAAGATCTAGAAGAGGCGTCTTACCCTTGTAATTCCAACACTCGGGAGGCTGAACCAGGAAGATTATTTCTAGTCTCAAGCCAATCTGGGTACACAGAGCTAGACCCTGTCTCAACAAAAACAACAAACTCCAAAACAAAAAAAACTAACACACCACACACACACACACAGAGAGAGAGAGAGAGAGAGAGAGAGAGAGAGACAGAGAGAGAGAGAGAGAGAGAGAGAGAGAAGAGACAGAGAGAGAGAGAGACAGAGAAAGAGATACACAGCTACATACACCACCACCACTACCATGGCCACCACCACCACAAGAACAACAACAACAAAAGCTAAACTATTACCTCTTTTATTTACTCTAAAGGTACTATTACACCCCATCCTTACACACACAGAACACACTCAGTACTCTTATACACTACACACTGCAGACAATACTCTGCTCTAAGATGAGGAGTCCCAAATGCCATTCTCTATTATCAGGAGCCAGGGCTCCTTAGAGAAGGGCTGCTTCTAGGGCTGGGTAGCCAAGTGGTGGCACACGCCTTTAATTACAGAACCTGGGTGCAGAGGCAGGCAGATCTCTGAGTTCAAGGCCAGCTTGGTCTACAGAGTGAGTTCCAGGACAGTCAGGCCTGCTACACAGAGAAACCCTCTCAAAAAACAAAACAAAACAAACAAAGTCATGATGACCCAGATCATCTTGTCATGCCAAGAAAATAAGAAGTCCTTCAAAAAATCATGGGAACAAGTCAGGAGACACAAGTGTTTGCTAGACAGGATTAGTACTTGCCAAACCTATGGAACTGGACCACTAAAATCAAAATCAATGGGTGGGATTACAACCCACTGAATAAACTGTAAACCCATGAATCTTTCTCCTCCTCCTCCTCCTCCTCTCCTCCTCCTCCTCCTCCTCCTCTCCTCCTCCTCCTCTTCTTCTTCTTTCCCCCTCCCCTCCCTTCCCCTCCTCCTCCCCTCCCCCTCCCCACTCCCCCTCTTCCCCTCCATCCTCCTCCCCCCCTCTCCCCTCTCTTCTCTCCTTCCCCCTCCCCCTCTTCCCCACCCCTCCCCCCCCCTCTTCTCCCCCCTCCTCCTCCCTCTCTTCTCCTCTCTCCTTCTTCTTCTCCTTCTTCTTCTTTTTTTGTGTGTTTTATTTGTAGCTGTAGAATGAGCAGGGGAACCACACACTGTGGCAGAGTATGGAGATCAGAGCCAGCTTGCAGGACTCAGCTCTCTTTTTCTACCCTGTGAGTTCTAAGAATCAAACTCGGTCATCAGGCTTGGGCCTTTGGGTAAACTAAATCATCATTCTGCTTAGTTGTTTTTACAACATAACAAACTAGAGTGCTCTGGGAACTGGGAACCTCAATTGAGAAATTACCTCTATCAGACTAGCCTGTATGTGTCTGTGGGGCATTTTCTTGATTTGTGGTTGCAGTAGGAGGGCCCACCCATTGTGGTCCTTGGTTCTATCAGACAGCAGGCTGAGCAAGCTAAAGAGATCAAGTCACTAAGTAGCATTCCATCATGGTCTCTGTTTCAGTTTCTGCTTCAGGTTTCTGCCTTGAGTTCTTGCCTTGGCTTCCTCATTGCTGGTCTGTGACTTGGACATATAACCGAAACATTCTTCCTCAAGTTGGTTCTGGTTAGTGTCTTATTACAGCAGAGAAGCTAATTAAGACAACCCAGGAACTCTTCTTTGATTTTAAGTTTGATTTACATTCTTCTTTAAATAAATGATAGGAATTTAATTTGGCAATGCTACAGATTCATATCAGGACTTTGTGCTCACTAAACTCATATTCTACCAACGAGATACATCCCAATCTCTTAGAGACCAAGAATTTTAGAAGGGATACTAGATTTAAAAAATCTTCCATAGATGCCAAAAGAATTGGGTAAAGACATATCTGCATGTTTCAAATATTCTCCAGCAAAATGCATGGGAAATTACCTGAAGCACAAGGTTTAAAAAAAAAATAACATCACCAAGCCAGTAGTGGTGGTGCATACCTTTAACCCAGCATTGGAGGGTATGAGGTAGAGTGACAGAGGCAGGCAGGCAGATCTGTGAATATGAGACCAGCCTGCTCTACAGAGTTCCAAGACAGACAAGGCCCACAGAGAAACCCTGGTTTAAAAAGCAAGCAAACAAACAAACAAAAGTATAGCCACCAATAACTGGCTTATAACAGTACAGATATGGGCTGTGTCTCCTGGCAATTACACTTCCTGATATCACTACACAGACTTGCTTTCCTGATACTCCTGATAGAAATCTTTGTCTGACATTTAAAAAGATTGTAAAAGAGTCACACAAATGGAAACTGAGGGACATTCTAAAATAAGTGGCCCAACCTTTTCAGAACTACTGACATTCAGAAAATTGAAGCAAGGCTGGGGAACCACTTGGGTTTGAAGGAGGTGGAAGTTCTGGACAGACTTCCAAATGGATGGATACTGAGGAGAGGAAGAAAATGGCCTGGCTGCTACTAAGGTAACTGAGGGAATCTGAGTATGAGCCCTGGGTTGCGTAATTATTTTGATTCTAATTCTTTGATTTTTTTTTAACAGTTAGAGAATGCCTTGCACTTAAATATACCCTGTTACGATAAATGAATTCTTTAAAGAGAGAGAAGAGAGTCAAATAGGGGCAAAAGGTAAATAATTGGCAACTCTGGGTAAATTATTTTTAGAAGTTCTAAATACCATTCTTGTAATGTTTCTGTAAGTTTGAATTTTTTTAAAAAATCAAGTTACCTAAGAAAAACCTTAGCCAAGAATTTGTTCTACAACAGAATAATTGTTGATTAGTGTGATGTTAACAGTTCAGTAAACCAAAATTTCATGGTTTTGTTTGTTTGTTTGTTTGTTTGTTTGTTTTGAGACAGGATTTCATTACGTAGTCCTGGCTGCTAGAAAGTAAGAGTGTAGACCTAGGCTATCCTTGAACTCACAGAGATCTACCTGCCTCTGCCTTCTCTGCCTCTCTGCCTCTCTCTGCCTCTCTCTGCCTGCTCTCTCTGCCTCTGCCTCTGCCTCTGCCTCTGCTGCGTTTACCAAGCTGCCTCTGCACATCTGCCTCTGCCTTCCTCTCTTGCTTGATTCTCTGCTCTTGATCCTCTGCTCTAGACTCGCCTCGCCTTCTTGCCTGCGGGATTAAGGCTAAGGTTTATGAAAAAAAAAAGAAACCTTATTTTAACATTTTGTAGATTTATGGTTGTAAAAACGATCTGAAGATCTCAGATTTCTAGAGTAGAAGTCTTTACCCCCAAAGCAAAGGGACACCATTCCTTTCAGTTGCCTTTTTAAAAATTGTTTGATTCTGTATTTGTCACCCTAGAGGCAAAGGAAGACATCATGTTTCAGTACCCTTAGATAAGCAAGCAGGCACTGGAGGCGAGCGGTGGATTTCTGAGTTCGAGGCCAGCCTGGTCACAGAGTGAGTTCCAGGACAGCCAGAGCTACACAGAGAAACCCTGTCTCAAAACCAAAAAAAAAAAAAAAAAAAAAAAAAAAAAAAAGGAAAAAGAAATAAGCCAACAAAGTAATGAGAGAGAGAGAGAGAGAAAGAGACAGAGACAGAGCAGGGACAGAAAGACAGACACAGAGACACAGAGGAGGACAGAGAGACAGAGACAGAGATTGGGAGGGATCTGGCGCTCAGACCAAAGCCTGAATACTTAGGAAGTGGAGTCTCCCTTCCAGGTGAGACCCTCTCATTGTGTAGGTTTTCAAAAGTCCATTCTCTGCTGAACGCTAGAAAATAAACTCCAAAGAAACCAAGTAAGAGAAGAATATTTAATCCTTTTTCACTCTCTCCTTTAAAGGGGCTCTGACCAATTGTTCTCCTAAAATAGAGAGTTCTGGTTTTGCTTGTGGACAGAGAGCACTGGAGAGATGGAGTGTCTTGGTGTGGTGGGCCTGTTTCAGCTTTGGTGGTCTTCTCAGGAGTCATAGGAGTCTAACACAATTATAGTGACCTAGCTATGTAGGGAAGTGAATCACCAGGGTGCAAGCAGGTAAGATGTGTATTGGTTTGGGGGTTGGTTGTTTGTTTTGTTTTGTTTTTGTTTTTTCTTGTCTAAGTGAAGAGCCCTGGGATTTAATGGAAAAAACTCTTCTAAAAGGAAAAATTCTGAGATTCTAATCTTTTGTCTTCCCACGTGTGACCTTCAGCAAGTCATAAAACCCGATACAGTTTCTTCAGGGTGTGTAGAACCTAGCCACCAGAGTGAGCCTTGCCTGTCACACCTTGGGGATCATCAGATGAAGTAACTCTTCGAAGACACACCCCTATAAACCTAGAAGATAAACTATACAACCTTTGCCTTTCTGAGGAGGAATCATGCTGTGTGATCCAGGCAGGCCTTGAACTTCTCATCCTTCAGCCTTGCCCACCCCAGTACTAGGATTATAAGCAGGTAATAAACCAGCCTGTCTCCATTTTAGGCTTAATTTAAAAGCCATCTTATAGTAAAGACAAACTAGGTTCTTTCTTGTTTATGATTAAAACTCTGTTTCTCAAGGACTGGGCTATGTCTACCTGTAACCATAAGTACAATGGTTTCTGTTTCATGATATCATGCCTTTAGTTCAAAAGGTTATTATAACCACCTAGTTGTACCTATTATGTGTGTGATTAACATTGATTGATTATATGTATATTATATTTATATATATTTATATTATATTATATTATATTATATTATATTATATCCACCTGTGACAACCTACTCTTTTTGTGACCACCTTGCAATCGTATCTTTGTTTCAGGAGGTCCTATGACTACCTCGTTATGCTTATGTTCTGCTCCTGGAACCCTGCCTATCTTGCCCGACAAATCTCCCATTTGGAAACTCCCCATTGATACCAATTGAGTATAAAAGTATAAAGTATAAAGGCAGGTTTATTGGGGGCCAGTTCTCAGGTTCACCTACCACACAGAAGGGGCTCAGTGAAGTCGCCACACAGAGGTGAAGTCGCCACACAGAGGGAGACAGAGCAGAGAGGTAAGAGAAAACAGGCACAGAGAAGAGAGATGGAGGATGGAGAGGGGGAGGGGGAGGGGGAAAGAGAAATGGAGGGGGAGGGAGAGGGAGAGGGAGAACCAAAATGTCTGGATTATATAGTGAAGAGCTGCGGATGAGAGAAAGCCCAGCTCCTGGGTTGAAAGTTCAATATAGAGGGCAGGAGAAGCTGGGAGAGCCGGGAGGCCAGGTCTGCCTTGGTATTTTAAATAGTCACTTCAGTTGCTTGCTTGTCCCAGGTCTGAGTCCCAGCACCTACCCCTGAGCTATAAAAACCTTGTCTTCTTCATGTCTACTGCTGATCTCTTGAACCACACCTTTATGGGAAGATAGCTCATGCACATGAGTAAAAAAGCTTTCATTAATTAATTTGGCCATGATGATTTGGGTCTTTTTTTTTCCTAGAATCTTTGGGATTAACACATGTACTACCACACAGAGCCCAGACTTTCTGACATGGTGCTTTCTGTAATCGTAGGTATTTAAAATCCACTCCATTGGGAAAAAAAACTATATGTTGTGTGCAAGTCCTACAGGTAATACAACCATATTTAAAAATGATAATGTGTGTTAGGTGGGGATGTGTACCTTTCATTCCAGCCCTTGGGAGGCAGAGACAGACAGACCTCTGTGAGTTTGAGGCCAGCCTGGTCTATGCAGTGATTTCCAGGACAGCCAGGGCTACATAGTGAGACTCTGTCTCAAAAAACCAAAAAGAAAAAAAGTAACTTGTTTCTCCTTTGCTCTACCTAAGAGCTCAAACAACTCTGTTGACATATGACCAACTCTTTCCATTGCCACCAGACTTTCCTACATGCTAAGCAAATATGAAAATAATGTACATAATATAGCAACCATAAAATGATTTTATAGCACAATCTTTACTTCACAATTAAAAGTCCTTTTTGAAATCTGAGCTGGACTGCAAATGAATGAGAACTGCCCAAGAGCAGCAGGAGACACTTGGAGGTTACTCTGCAATACTCTGAATAACTAATTAACCAGGCAGATGTGCTGAGCAAATCAGTTCTGGAAGGGGCCTCCCTGGGCCATGTTAATAAGTCACTGGCTTGATGGAACACTCTAAAAATCTCACTCCTCATAGCTTATTAACTCACCATCAGGGAGAACCTCTGTCTTCTGACCAAGGTGCTTTCGAGAAAGCTGAGGCAGGAGAGGTAATGCTATAACTCACAGCCCTGGCCACTCTGTGTAAACTTTAGAAAACAAAATCCCTGGCACCGTGCTCCCCAGTAATGACTTCCAGGCTGTGTTCAGCAACTTAATAACTTGAGCCAGCAAGACAAACACTCAAACTTGGCTTAAAGCCTTAAGCAGAAAGGCTTCTGATGTAGGGGTAGCAACTACCAACGCTGAGTCTACAGTCTCAGGGTTCCTGAGTCCTGCACAAGGCCTGCTCAGTTGTTGCAGGTGGTCATTGACAGCCCACTGGAGCTATGTGGTGGATTGAATGAACCAGTTCATTATTTAACTCCCAATCACATTACTTTTTATACAGAAGAGACCAAGTCAATGTTTCTTGCTTCCAAAATAAAGCAAAATCACCAGCTTTGCACCAAGCATGTAAGACCTCCTCCTCCATCTCGCTCTACACTAATAACATTTGATGTTTGGAGAAACATCTGACTATAGCTAAAATTTCAAGATCAAAACTTCACGACCTGGTTTACACATGTGTGTGTGATAATAATACATTTTCCTGGAGATATATTGTTCTCACACAGCTACCAAATCTTACCATAAACTTTGGCATCTTGCTTCAGATGTAGTTAGCCAAATTCCTACTCCCTATGTCTAACAGGCTTCGACAGGTCTAAAACTGTACTTTTCTCTCTCCACCAACTCCTTGTCCTATTTCCGGTATCAATGAACACTATAGCCATCACACGGATGCTAGATCTGGGGTGTCCTGAAGCCATAACTCTAACCACCATCAGCCAACCAGATCCTGAGTTATTTTTCCTCCATGCTTTTTTCCCCCCATGTGTCCTTCTGTCCCCTTTGTGATGTCTCCTGGCTTGCCCTCCTCTCCCCACTGATCATTGCAGTATCTCTTCCTATACTTGGATGGAGAGCTCTGTCTTTCACAGTAATTCGTCATTATCCCATGAGACCTCCTTTCTCCCAGTGTCTTCCCACAGTTATCTCATCTAGTTCGTCTCCTTACAGAAACCTCACCAACAAACTCATTTTCTTCTTCCTACCATGGCTTCCTGGTCTTTAACCTTCTTGTTTGCCTCTGTGTGAATCCCACCATAATATCAAAGATTCAGCATAAACACAACCAGGACTATGAAAGACAACAGAAAAGTCAAATCGGAGATAGTCATAAGTGATTATCTGTATGATCGTGTCTTACATTGTGTAGGAGCAACTTCATACCCACATCTTCTGGAAAAGCTAAGAGTGTGTTACACGATGCTATGCCGAGGCATGCGTCCACCATGCCATTCAGTGGAAGAAAGTTAAAGAATAAGTCAACTTGTTGGCAGGTGTTTTGGTTTTTTAACCTTTCCTGGTTTGTTTTTAAGTTCCCTGCAATGACTGTGTACTATTCATGTATAAATAAAGTTAAAAGTCTCTGGTTATACTGGTACCCTTTGACCTGGTAATTTGGATAATAACCAACCAGGGTAATAAGCAGATGTGCGCATATAGGTGGATTTACAATGATATCCTTTTCTGGTGTGTTAATAATCATAGAATATTAGAAGCAGCACAGAAGTTCAACAATAGGATTGGAGAGAATTCAGTGCATTTATGAGATGAGATAGTGCACAATTTTTAATATCAGGCTCTTGTAAATATTTAAGACAAAAGAAAAGGTTTATGATATATCAAATTTTTAAATCCATATAGGTAGATATAGATATATAAATCTAACTCAGTTTCAATGTTGATTGCCTATGAAAGCATGTGCAGATTAACACATTAATGGACAATATCACTGGGCTGTAAAAATGATTCTACATCTTGCTATGTTGTTATTTCTCTTAAATGGGGCGGGGGGCGGGGAATGAATGAGTTTGATCACTAGCATGATGGATCTATGTGATCCTTCCCATGTTTCCTCTCAGTTATTCTTTCTACTCAGTGTGCCCATGCACCACACAGCACATGAGGCTGAGTGCTTACGCTCCGATACACAGTAGGAAGAAACTTGACCAAGAGATTTTCCTTTGCTCCTTAGGATGCTTCAGACAACAGAGGAGAGGGATTCACAGAGGACTGACCCCGTGACCCTGGCTCCAGTTTTGAAAGGTGATATGCAGCTTTTTTTCAATCATTTAATTCTGCAGAATCTCTGAAGGCAAGTGTCTAAGCAGGTTCAAGTCCAGTGACAACTCAAGTGTAGTGTAGCCTGGGTCCCTAGTCACCACTCACGGGGTGATAGTTTTGTGAATTCAAGGAAAGGGCTTATGCCTTTTACCAAGGTCTAATAAAAGCCACTGGTTCATGTGAATATCAGATAGGAAGGCAATAGATTAGATAGAATATATATTAGTTTTATAATTATAATTATTTAATGTATATTTTAAACACTTCTGCTTGGGACACTGCAGGGAAGAAAAACAATTGTGACTTCCTTTTATGTTGTAAAGGCTTAGCATTACTATTGCCTGCTTAGTGATAGTTGGCAGTTCCAAGACTTATCCATATGTCATCACTGATATGGGTTTCAAGCACTCCCTGAAAGCCTAGGTAAAAACATAGTTCTGATCACAGAAGGACAGAATACACAGCCAGGCTTTCCTTCTTTGATGAAAACCTAAGGACCAGTCGGATCTTTTGTAATTTTCATTAAGATTCTTCTCCAGTAAACTGCACGAAATAACAATTGATACTTAATGTTATTGTTATTGCAAATGAAATTGTCATCTTTCTAAAATCACTGTGATATAGCCCCAAAAAACCAGTGGTGAAATTTACCAAATACGTATATTCATAAAACTCTGAGGTACTTTGTGTGGCTGTGTAGGGTCAGATGCAGTGTGTTGTGATTTATCCTGGTGTCATTAGTAAATGACTCACAGTTTTCTCTACACTAGGCATTCTATTTACGACTTCAAGCTTGGTGATAAATTTTCAAATTACAATAAGGCAAAAACATTTTACTTCTCAGATGAAGAAGCAGAATTGAAACCAAGGGCAGATAGGGATCAGACCCACAAAATACAAGAGATGGAAAGCAAAGACGAAAGACAAATAAACATTGCAGAAGCTGAGTTCAGAGGAAGCACAGCACAGCACAGCACCACACAACGCACCGCGCACAGCACAAAACAACACAGTATAGCACATACTTGATTTGCCGTTCTCTGTGTAGGTGGTTCTGTAAAAACCCACAAGGGAGGTGTTCAACCAGCCTTCAAACTCCATGGTCAGCTGATAGACACTGTCCCCACTGGTGGCGGCAAGTTCTTCTTCAGCCTGGATCACACGTACTCTTGCTTCTTGTACTCGAAGCATCGTCGAATCCGTACCTGCTCCCCAGAGGGCCTCCTTAGCTCCGGCAGCTTGGTGATCTTGGTCTCCCTGATGTGGAGCCATAGGTCACGAGTGGTTTTGCTCAAGCTGATAAAAATGGTCACTATGCCCGTGTACCTGTCTTCCTCCATCAGAGCCTTCACCTCCAGGTCGTAGTGAACTGGTTTGATGAAGTCCGGCAGCCTGAAGTGTTTCCATTCTCCACTTTCATCTTCACTGTCAGGGCAGACATTCTGGTCCTGGGGAGGCAGGGTAGTGCTGGCGTCAGGAGGAGCGGGGGTTGTGGGGTTGTGTCCTGCTCACACGACCTGGTCAAACCCACAGAAAGTCCCACTATTAATCCAACTGCCACCACCACTGCACAGATGATGGCCACATGTTTGCCTTTAATGCAGTATTTCTTAGAGGGCTCTTCCTCTGCAAAGTTCATTTTTCTCCCCAGAAGTCAAATGCTACACATGAAAGGATGTTAAATTTAACTAACTATCGTCAGCTGACTTCCTTTTTCAATTGGAAGGCGTCCCCTGGTTTGACAGCCTGGCTTCGCTTTCCCACACCTCTCCCTCTGGGCTTCGGGTGTCTCTTCCAGGTCTTGCACGTCCCCACCGGTCACTCCAGGATGAATGCGGAAACCAAGGAGTAGGATGAAGACGCAGAAGAGAGGCTGACTTAAAGGAGGAGGACGGATGAGAATGTTGGCCCAGCTCTGTATAAACAGCGTCTCCTCAGGCCTGCCCCTCCTGAACTGTAGCGAGTTAAATATAAAACAGGGCTTGAGCAAATCGGCCTATCGGCAAGGGTGGGGGTTGGGAGAGGTGGAGATTTTGCCAAACCTCTGTCAGCCTCGAGGGAGAAAGCATTTGGCTAAGAGGTGCGCTTACGATAGAAAACACAACCTTTGCCATCCGATCTAGGGCTTCTTCCTGCTGTGTGAGCAGTCCAGCTCTCTCAGCCAAAGGGCTTCTTAAATTTCACTATTTTATTAGGTCGCTTGCCAAAGAAGCTAAGTGTGGGGTTTTTTTTCTCCTCCTCTTTTCCTTCGAATTATGTAAACACTCCAATTCTGCCCACTACGGAAATCATATCTTGGAGTTGGATACTTGGAGGAATTTCTAAATCTAAGGATCACCCAGCCCGTCAGTGACATAGTTACAGAACCAGGTAGTCCAAGCAGGTGGACGGGAAGACAGAAGGGGAACCACGAAGAAACTAGCCAGGTCAGAAAGGCCGCAAAAGGAAAGAGAGTGAGGGATGGGAGCCTTGAAGTGACGGAAAGTTAAGGGAGCACTCTGCTTGTCTGAGAAGTTTCTCTCAAAGCGAGAGTATGCTCTGGCAACTTTGAAATAGCACATCAGGTTTGGAGCAGATAACAAGTGGAAAGGCTGACCCTACCGAGAGAGCCATTAGCAATGATGTCATTGGCAGGGAGTGAAGGTATGTGTGGAGGGTTACAACTTCTTTACTTGCGAGTAGCCAAGTTGCAAACACTAGTCATCTCTGACAATGGTAATGCAAACATAAGAATGGAAGTTCTGAGAATTATATATAGTACACGATACAATATATAAGGTACTTTATAGAAATTGCCATTCAAATTTTTCCCATAGCAAACAAACAAACCCAAGTGTAATGGTATAAGACTTGGAATCCCAGTGTTGAAGAGGTATAAGGCAAGCAGATCCTTGAAGTGCACTGGCTACTCAGCCTAGCCTACTGGTGACTTAAGACCAGAGAGAGACCCTGTATCGAAAACAATATGGTTTGTCTATCTGAGGAACGGCAGCCAAGTTTGCCCATCCTCTGGCCTCCACGCACATGTAACACACACACACACACCACACACACCAATTAGAATCTTCTCTATTGTCCTCTTTTTTTTTTTTCTTTCCAGAGACTTCAAATCCTGACTGGGTGAGCTTCCAAGAGAGAGCACACTACAGAATAACTTCCCTGTTTAGCTGACCTGTCAGTTAGCTCCCCACACCTGTCTTGATCTTCTAGTTCTCTATTCTAATTTAATTTTGTGTGTATGGGTGCTTTGCCTGCATGCATGTCTGTGTACCACACATGTGTGTACATAATGCCCAAAGAGCCAGAAGAAGGTGTTAGATCCCCTGAGACTAGAGTTACAGACAGTTGTGACCGCCATGTGGGTGCCGGGAATTGAAGGGTCCTCTGGAAAAGCAGCCAGTGCTCCTAACTGCTGAGCCATGTCTCCAGCCCCTGGCAAGATGTATTTTTGAAGAACTTGTGTTCTTCCATGGAACACATTCTGAGAAATACTACTTTAAACCATTCTACATTCAAACTAAACAAACACTAGAAAGAAGGGAAACCTTTAATGTCGACATAGCCCGTTGATCTCTAACATTTGTGAGATTTTCTCATGAAACAGAGCTGAGGCAAAAATGGGAAGAGTTATGTCTTCTCAGTTATAGGTCCATTGCAGCTATTAACTTCATATTCTGAATGTTGTGTTTTATAAAACAGAGAGAAGGGAACCAGGGATAAGTTTGGTAGAGGCGTATGGTGCGGGGAAGGGGCTGCCTCTGCTGGCCCATGCTGAGGCATCCCTTACAAGGGATATAGTGTGGAATAGAGTTGATTTAGGGCATGGGGAAGTGAGCTGGGAAGGGAGGAGAGAGGAGGGGGGGAGAGGGAAGGGAGGGAGAGAATTGAATGAATAGAGGAGTAGAGACTGGCATGAACGTGGGGAGAGAGGGGGGAGGGAATGGGAGAGAAGGGACAGAGAGGAAAGAGAGCAAGAGAGTGAGGAGGGGGCAAGCAGCCCTTTTTATAGTGAGTCAGGCATACCTGGTTGTTGCCAGGTAACTGTGGGCAGAGCCTAGAAGGAATGCTAACACTGAAATACCCTAAACTTTTCAAGATTTTTTGTTTTGTTCTGTTTTTCCTTTAGTAAATCTCCTTTTCTCCATTTTAGCTCCTGAGTTTCCCCTCTTCCATTTTACTTTAAGAACATCTGAGATTCCACTAAATGTCTCCATAAACAAAAGGCAAGATGTATATCAATTTTTCTTCAAAGTTAAAAAAATGAAATATATTTGAAAGAATATATGCATAATAATGTCAAACTAGACTTTTTTTTTTTTTTAATTTCAAGCCAGCTGACATATGTATCTCTGTAACCTCTACTCTGCCTGGATGACTAGTCATAGGAGGTCTGAGTCTGTGCTCCGACCTGTCAGGCGTCATAGACCTTGACAGGGAAGTGCACTGTAGGAGGATGAGAATGGCTATTGTCTGAAATGCCAAAAGGAACGCATTATATGAATGTATTTGTTTTCTTAGAAGAAATGAAACTCTTAAATATATGAGTGAGTGTGTGGTGTGTGTGTGTGTTCTGTAAAATTTCATGCCTAAGATCCAGTTCTAGCCCAAATGTCTTCATTTAGTCAGGATGAACATATTAAGATTGCCTAATTGACAGAGGTAAAATGAAGCTCTCCAAGGGGGACAGCAGAGCAAGCATGTGCACTACAAACACCTAGGCTCAACATGGCAGGGTAGTGTCCTTAAGACCACACTTGTTCCCATTGCAACAATGCCTGTGGTCCTTTCTCTCACTGACAGTGGAATGCAGAGTCTGCACAAGAGGCTTCTGACTATGAAAACACTCCCCATTCCTTATCTCATTCACAGGAAGGATCAAGGCAGCCACTGATTGGAGGATCTCTTCCCACAAAGAAACCAATGAGTCATCACCCACCTAAATTCAATCATCCGTATTGAATAACTTTTTGATGAGTGATGTAAATAATTCAAAAGGGCCACCCTGACTGGTTTCCATTCACTAGACACTGGCCAGTGGAATAAGTAAACAGCCATTCACAGTGGGTCCTTGACCAATACCTCCAGGATTTTTAATAATAGAGATCATCTTCTATTTTGAGTACAAAGTCTCAGATCTGTTCTCCAGTTCACAACAAATGCTCACAAATTGTGTTTAATGAATCAATAAACTTAGAAGAGAAAGAAAACACTGAGAACTCACACTGGGAAGAGTTCATAGATGTAGTATGCCGAAAGTGTTGAGATAAAATAAAGAGAAGATAAAAGAGAATCAATTCAAATTCCAGGGAAGACTGGAAAGGCTACCCCAGAGCTGGGAATCTTATCTGGTCTTGAGCAAGAGAAAAGGTTCTGGATAATTGCTTCTCAAGGTAGTCACCTAAGGCCAGACACTCTCATGACATTGGTCACTTTGCCCTCTCTTTTTCAGTTGGAACTTCAGGTTAATGGTTTTTCTTTTAAGGCCAGGAATGTCATATGTCACAGAGGCTTATGGGACCTGTTTTGTGTTGGTGCCTTCACCTCATCCGACACGAGGATCACACCAAGAATTCCTGCCAACAATGAACACCAGGGCAGCTATTCAGCCAGCCCTTGACACCTATCAGTTCATCTCAGCCTAACCCATGGCTCAAGAAAGGGAAGACAGAAAAAACACAAGCTGGCTTCACTTCAGACAAAACGGAATCTGTTCACTAAGCTGGTTATTTTAGGAAACAGTTTCCTACCAAATTGCTAAGAGTGTCACTGTTTCAAGGATGTAGATTTGGTGATCCTTGTGGTGAACTTTAGCTTCTGGGTGAGAGTTAGGAAGGTACGTCTGTATTTGATGAGTTATTCATTCACGCGACACTGGTCACAGAGACTGTGCAGTCACAGTGCCCTCCCCTCCCTGTCCACCTAGCAACTTTTGAAATTAATTTTAAAATGAATTAATCTCATGTATGAGTATACTGTATTTGCACAATGTCTGCCTTTCCCTGTCTTCCTCAACAGTCAGGCATAACACCACCATATCCACACCGGTAGCTGCCTCTTCTCAGCCCACAGGTTCCTGCTTGTTATTCAGGTTGCTCCGAAGAAGACCACTCCACTACCCTCTGAGTGTATTTGGCTATTGGTCATTTATTCATTCATTCATCTGGTCATTCAACCACTCTACAAATACTTGTTGTCCCAATAAACATCATTTTTTCAATGAAATTTATTAGTCAAGTGATCTAGGACTCATTTTAAAATAAGGACACTCCAGGACAGAGAGGTCTTTCAGCTCCTACAGGTACCTACCTCCAAGCCTGGTGAGTGACTCTCAACCACTGAGACTCACACAGTGGAATGAGAAACCAGTTTCCGCTCATGGCTCTGTGTCCTCCACAAGCTCTATGGCATGTAACCCCCAGACCCATCCCTTGCTCACACAAAAATAAACTGTTAAAAAAAAGTCTTCAAAAATAAGATACTAAAAGAAAGACGGATTGCGAGATGGCTCAAGGGCAGGGGTGCTGAAGAGGAAGCTTAATGGCCTCGGTTCCATTCCCAGAACCGGGAGAAAGATGAGAAGAGAGAAGTCCGACTTTACAAAGCTCTCCTCTGACCTCATCATCATCAACCCCACAACAATGACTCAGAGAAACTTCAAAGAAGCGGTGCGGCAAGGTACGCACTGAAATCCTTGCACCAAGACCGGAGAATTCAAAAGTCTGAGGCTAACCTGGGCTACTCCAAGAAATTCTGCCCCACCTCTTAAAAAAAAAAAAAAAAAAGCCCAATAAATGAAAACAAACAAGGTTAGACTAGAGATATGCATCTGTAGTCACAGCACTCAGGAGGCTGAGGTAGGGGACTGACTGATTTCAAGCCTGGCTGGTCTGCATAGTGAGTTCCAGCTGTTGGAAATAGAATGTTAGAGCCTGTTACAAAACCAACAATCACACCACCCCCAGAAGATTCAGAGTAAATAACACTCTGAGAGTAAATTACAGAAGCGAATGCGTCCAAACTATGGTTGTAAAACCCTGTGTTCCTCTGTGCCTGTAGAAGCTCTGAAAATATTCAGAAAACCCAAACAAAATAAAACCAAAGAATTCATGATTCATATATTTCCAACTGCTTTTATATTGTGCTATCTAATGAATATGAATACACTGGAAGACCACAGCTGAGAATGAAGAGCAGCAAAAGAAAAAAAAACAAAAACAAAAACAAAGATGATATAGACCAGATTTCTATTGTTACAAGAACTGCAGAATTATCTTTTTCTCCATGCACTAAAAGGCTCTTGCATTCTGGAATTTTTGAATTTCCCAAAATGCTTCTTCCACTTCCCGTTTCCTCTCAGCTTTTGTAAGGTCAGAATTCTTGGCAAGCACATCCCTTGTCTCCGTTCTGTCAAGATAATAGGCAGGACTAAATTCTCTGTCACTTCATGGAGAAGCCAAGTGGTCAGGAGCAGTCATGATGATTTTGTATGGAGTTCCCCATACACATGCTAATGGCTTCAGTCTAAAGGCAGTTATCCTTCTTCATGATCCCTTCCTGGCAAAGAACCTGGACTTTTCCTTTTGCTGTTCATCAGGAGTTATTTCGTTTGAGTTCTTTTATTATCACATTAGTTTTTAGCAAGCAAAGTTGTCGTCAGCTTTTGTTTACCTTGGATGTAAAGACTTGAACTGCATTAAGATGATCAAAGTCACCCATTGGGTAACGGGGGCATCCTTTCCCTACCGAAGCCTCTTTTTGGCATCACCTCTGTTTTCAGTTCATGTGTGTGGTTTAAAAATGAATGACTCCCTCAGGCTCACATGGGATTGCCTTCTCCCCAGCTGGAGGCATTATTTGTGAAGGTTGGGGAAACTTTAGGAGGTGGGCTTCTCTGGGATGCCTTTGAAGTTTCTGTATAGCCCCTGGCTGTGTCTCTCCTCTGCATGCTATCAGCCTCTTCCTCTGCTCGTTCCTGACTCCAGAATATTCCGCTCAAGTACATAGGGTGAGGGACAATGGATGGAACCCTCTGAAAGTGACCCAAACCAAATACACAAATCCATATGAATTATGTTCTTGGTTGTTCCATCACAGGTGTAGAAAATCAAGTAAAACATTTTTCAAAATGCTTTGTTTTAACAACTCCTGCCCTAAGCCCTGGGATTTGTTAATGTAACTTTACACGCTTTCAAAATAGTGTTGAGTACATAGGATTTGCCTGAAGATGTTGAGATGGGAGAGATTCTGAATGACTGGCGTGGGTACTAAATAAAACTTCACATTTCCTTCCGAGACGGAGACAGGTATTTTGAACACAGATAGAGACAGGGTGAGTACAACTGAGAAGGAGTTTGACAATGCATGTCGTACAGATGGAGTGGTTAGCATCACTATGATGCTAGCTGTCATGGAACCTGGAAGGAGCTGGGAAGGGATTCTCTTCTGTGGCTTCCAAAGTTAATCCAGGATCAGCTTCCTTGCTGATTTACTGACTTGGCACTACTGGTATTCACGTTGGACCTCTAGCTCTTCCTCAAACATAGAATACATTTATGTTTCAGTTTTTTAAAAAGTTATTTTTATCTCATGTGTATGAATGTATATTCATGTATGTATTGGTACTTACTGTGTTGAAAGAGTAAATTGAATTTCTTGAGCTGAAGATAAAAACTGCTTTGTGAGCTGCCATATAGAAGCTGGGAATTGAGCCTAGATCTTCTGAAAGTTGTCTCTTAACCACAGAGACTCCTGGACTCAAATTTTGGTTATTTTAAGCCACTACATTATTGGGAATTTGTTCTATCAGTTTTTTAATTAGTTTTTTTTTTATTGCTGTTATAAAATGCCATGATCAAGACAACTTGTAAAAGACAGTCTTTTACGTTAGCTTACAACTTGGAGGGCTAGAGTCCATGATTGTGGAACAGAGAAACAACTGAGAGCTCACATTTTGATCAATAACGATGAGACGAGAGAGAGAGAGGGAGAGAGAGAGAGAGAGAGAGAGAGAGAGAGAGAGAGAGAGGATGTTGGAATACATTGTGTGAACTGAAGTTGCGTCTCTGTCTATCCTCACCTACCTAAGGCATTCTTTGATTGGCAGGAAGTTGAAGGCAGGACTTCCTGAGTGAGAGGAAGGAACTCTGGGAAGAAGAAAGAGAAAGGCCCTTTCTCCAGGAGACATGAAAGGAGATAGAAATAACTACGGGCCTAGACATTATAGCTAGCCAAGTGGCTGGACTGGGCTAGGTGACTCTATTAACTTTGATGAACTAGTTGAGAATCTGCCCAGCTAAGCCTAAGCTTAGAATATTAAAAGACTCTGTGTGGTTATCTGGGGAATAACTACCTGGTTAAGGAATAACTGCTGCCATATTAATTCTCAGAATTAATATATATAGAATGTTAATAATCACCTTGCAAGTATATGACTGTATACCAGGAATAACATGAATCCTTTGAAGCTTGAAAGCCTAAACTCAGGGACACACCTCTTCCAAGAAGGTCATATCTCCTAATTTCTTACAAAACAATTTCACTGACTAGGGACTCTTAAGTTGAATATATGGTCAGGATGGACCTTGTCTTATTGGTAGAGAAACATGCCTCTTCTTTTATTCCCTTTAGATTTCCTGAGGTACACTTCAGAATCTTGTAAAGAACTCTCAGATACTATCTCCATAATTACTTCCTGATGATAACTATGTCGCTGTATAAACAACAGGGTTTGTTCTGATTTAATCTGAATCCTTCACTAAAATGGTGCATAGTAAAAGTTTTAATATTTACTTCTGATTTTAAAAGTTTAATCCTAAATCCTTAAAAAAAAAAAAAAAAAAGTCAATAATGTTGCAATTTCAGGGAGAATATCACTGTCCTGGTTGTCTTAGTTAGGCTTTCTATTGCTGTGAAGAGGCACAATGACCAAGCAACTCTTATAAAGGAAAACATTTAATTGGGGATGGCTTACCATTTCAGAGATTTAGTCTATTATCCTCATGGTAGAAACATGACATCATGCAGTAGACATAGGGACTGGAGGAGGAACTGAGAGTTCTATAATTTGATCCAAAGGCAGCAGAAGGAGACTGTGTATCACATTGGGCATAGCTTGAGCATAAGAGACCTCAAAGCCCACCCCCACAATGACATACATCCTCCAACAAGATCACACTTGGTAATAGTGCCACTCCCTAAGGCCAAACATTCAAAGACATGAGTCTATGGGGGCCATTCTATTCAAA
This sequence comes from Mastomys natalensis, assembly GCA_021653895.1. Classification (NCBI taxonomy): domain Eukaryota; kingdom Metazoa; phylum Chordata; class Mammalia; order Rodentia; family Muridae; genus Mastomys; species Mastomys natalensis. Next base: position 118,474 of record JAJTUV010001831.1, read on the forward strand.
CCACCACACTTGTATATTAATTTCCTTCTCTCTTCTGAATGCTTTTTTTTGTTTGCTTCTGTGTCTTATCACTGATGGCTGAGCTATGAATTATTTGGGTTCTGCATTTTAGAAATTGTCCTTTAATGCCATTCTTTACACATTGCATTTAAGAGGGCTTTAGGTGATTCATTTTGGTTCATCTATCTCTTTTGTAGCTATGCCCAAGATATTTATATGTATGTATGGCAAGGTCTTGGTTTGACTGCTTTAATTCTCTTTGCTCAGCATATAGATCCATTTCTGGGTGTGACATTATCAGGCACACCCAGCCATGGATTGGAATGTATAAAAATTTTTGCTGACTTTTGAGAAAAAAATTTATTTAGAGTTCAAAGTCAGGAGTGCTTTTAATATACTTAGCCAAAATAATTATACAGTTGTGGCTGAATTTATAAAGATACCCAATTACTTCTTTTTGTCAGAATTATGGACATAGATAGGAGTCTCAATGTACTTTTTGTAACCATGATATGTCATCAAATACACTATCTGCCCATCTCCCTACTCTAACCTGCTTGTAGGGTCTCGTCTTAGTCATTGTTCTATTGCTGTGAGAAGAGACCATGACCCAAACAATTTTTATAAAGGAAAGCATTTAATTGGGCTTTCTTACAGTTTCAGGCAGATAGTCCATTATTATCATGGCAGGAAGCATGGCATCACACATGGTGCTAGAGAAGTAGCTGAGAACTACATCTTGATCTGCAGCAAGAATGCAGAGAGAGTGAGCCTGAGGACTTTCGGGTCTGGTTTGAACTTAAAATTGAAGAATCCCACTGTCCCAGGACACATCCTGGGAGGGGCACATTCCTCAGTCAGAGGACACTTGCTGGATTAACATTCAGAAAAGGAAGGGAGAGGCTGATTAACATTCCTCAGATGGGGAGGGACCCACCTGCAGGTGAGAAGACCCAGAGCACTGTAGACAGACAAGGGAGGTCCTTACCACCTCATTCCCCAAAGACCAATCAGTTTAAAAGTCACACTGTTCTGCCAATCATATTGTGCTTAGTCACTGTTTCTCTGTTCTGTCCCTTAAACTGTATAAAAACTATTCTTAGCTCCAACTTGGAGTTCTCTTCTTGTTTGCATGCAAGAGAACCCCCAGTATACTGGAATCATTAAACCTCATGTTAATTGCAGCAAGTCTTGTCTGTGAGTTTCTGTGAGAGCGCGTACCCTGGTTTTGGATCTTAGAATCCAACAAGCTGGGTATCATATGGGCTTTTAAGACCTCAAAAGTGATACCCTTTGTTGTGGATAGCCTCAGCCTTGTATTTTGATCCTAGTTCCACCCTTCTGGGAGGGGCTGCAGAGGACGATTGAATCTGTACACAGGTGACATTTGTAAACTTCTGTCCAATGAAAACCTATTAAATAAAGGCTAGAGCCAGAGATTGGGACAGTAGAAGGGGAAGGAGAGAAAAAGGCTTAAGGGAGGAGGAGTGGAGAGAAATTCAATATAAAAGGAGAGAAAGGAGCAGAAAACAGAGGAAGAACAGAGGGTGAAGCAGGAGGAAGCAAGCAGAAGGAAGCCGGCGTGAGAAGGAAGCCGGCGACAGGGGACAACCACGTGTTTTGTTGGTCCGATGCAATGGGCAGGCCATAAAGAAAGAATGTTGCTGCTGTAAAAATGTGTACAACAGTCAAAGATCATCCCTATGCCGGTCTGGTTTAAAAAGGCTCCGTAAGCTCAGAGATTTGAATGCTGAATCATCAGGAGTTGCACTATTAGGAGGTGTGTCTTATTGGGGTGGGCGTGGCCTTGTTGAGGAAGTGTGTCACTGGGGGGGTGGGCTTTGAGTTTCAAGTCCAAGCCAGGCCCTTGTATCTCTTCATGCTGTTGGCTAATCAAATGTACAGCTCTCAGCTCTTTTCTAGAACCATTGTCTTCCTGCACACTACCATGCTTCTTGCTATGATGACTATGGACTAAACCTCTCAACCTGTAAGCTATCCCCAATTAAATGTTTTCCTTTTTATAAGAGTTGCCATGGTCATAGTGTCTCGTCATAGCAATAGCAATCTTAATTAAGACAACCCCCAAGGCAAGGCTCTACACATGCAGCAGTGTTGATCTGAAACATGCTTATCATGTATGCTTATTTCCTATCAAGGATGTCAAACTGAATATTTACATTAACTCTGGAGCTGGCTTGAAGGGTATCTGTAAATAGCAACTTGCCCTGAGCCTCACCCCTCATTTAAAGATAACTCAGGTACAGCAACTGCCAATGATAATCTCCAAAAGATCATTTTATTTACATGTCAGAAGTCTATAAAAACAAATCTGGGCAAAGATAATTGCATTCAGATGGAAGGAGAGCAGAGTAATGTTGAACAAAATTAGGCGGCCTTCCTGGTAGACATTGGTGCCAGGTGTCTTTGATTTGTCCTTTTCAGTGCACCAGAAACACTATTGGATCCCAGATGCCACATACCATAGTATGCCACCTCCAGATCTAAAAGCAGGAATTTGATACTCTTTATGGTCCACTGAAGACCTTTTAATGAATGATTCTGTGACTTTGCTACAACATGACCTATGTAAGTCTTTGTAGTTAATCCAAGCCCCAAATCACATTTATAATAACGTTTCTAAAGAAAAAAAATACATTGTAAGACCTAACAAAAAAAAAAAAAAAAAAAAAGAAAGAAGAAAGAAAAAAAGCCGGGCGGTGGTGGGGTTCGCCTTTAATCCCAGCACTTGGGAGGCAGAGGCAGGCGGATTCTTTCAGGAGTGGGCTACAAGTGAGTTCCAGGACAGCCAGGAATACACAGAAAACCCTGTCTAAAACTGAAAAACAAAAAAAAAAAAAAAGACCTAACATATAAAATAAATGCATCTGCAGACACCTAACAGTACATGGAGCTTGGGACTCATATAGAAGAGTAGGGGAAGGATTGTGGGCCCCTAAGGGGATAGGAGCTCCACAGAAAGACCAATAGAGTTAACTACCTGAGCCCTTGGGGCTCTTAGAGACTGAACTACAAACTAAAGAGCACACACCAGCAGAACATAGGCCTCCCCGCATATATGTAGCGACAAATGTACAACTTGATCTTCATGTGGGTCCCAAACAACTAGAGAAAGGGCTATCCCAAAAACTGTTGCCAGTCTGTGAGATATGTTCTACTAGCTGGGCTGCCTTGTCTGGCCTCAGTGGGAGAGGATGCGCCCAGCCCTGCAGAGAAGACCTGATGTGCCAGGTGGGGGGTATACCCAAGGGGGCTGCCATCTACTTACAGAAGAGGAGGGGGCATGGGAGGAAGGATTGTGGGAAGAATACCTGATCTCCAGTTGGTGGTATTGTTTCCAGAGATTTAGGAGTGTGGCCTTGCTGAGGGAAGTACATCAGTCAAGGTGGGCTTTGAGGTTCCAAAATCTTGCTCCATTCCCAGTTGTGCTCTCTGCTTGCTTGCTGCTTGCAGTTTGAGATGGAAGCTCAGAGCTGTTCCTGCCTCTATGCCATTCCACGGTGCTGACTCTGAGTTCAAGGTTTGAAAGAATCCTGTAGTTGGAATCATAACACTTGATCCCACCCCCCTCCTAGAATTGCTGAACTCCTCAACTGCTTCTGAGACACTTTGCATATGGAGTGTGTATCATCAATAATAAAATTCATTATTCATGCTTTTCTTTAGCATCTGAAACTGTAGTGTGGATTCTGAAAGAGAAGTAGTTACCATTTGATTCATTGTTGTTTATGGACAATTTCATTACTTAGAACAGTTGAGTTGAACTTGATAATCAAAGGCTGGATTACATACATTTGAAGCCCAAAGTGGTTTTTATTTTTTTTGATAGCCCATAATATGAATTTTTCTTTCTCTCCTTCTGCGGTGAAGCAATTCTTACCTTCTTTGCTGTCAAAACTCTTGACTCCATCGTGGTCAGTGAAGTACTTGGTAAACAGAAGTTATTTTTCTTGTAGATCTGGCCAGTAGAAGCCACCTGTGTCACCAACCGAAACTCTCCCTCCAGACTGCTAGGTCACATTGCAGATGCTTGAGACAATATGGCTTCTCTTGTTCTTGTCACTTTAAGTGATTAAGTAGCTGTAGTTTGCCTTTTTTTTTTTTTATTTGTATTTTAAAATCTAGAGCAATATCATAGTTGAAATAAGCCATGATCCATACTATAACTTTGAACCTTCTAGAAGCTACGTTTTTTAAACATTGAAAACAGGTGAAAGTAAATTTAATGATACTTTATTTAAAACAGTAAGTCTGAATACGATCATTTTATAAATCAAAATCACAAAATAAAAGCTTGTGTTTGCTATATATAAACTAGATTTAACTTCCCTACTGTCAAAATCTAATGTGATCTATCTCAGTTTCAATGACACATTTCAAGCGCTCAGCGCTCAGCAGCTGTATGGGTTGACAAAGTTGCTCTGAGAAGCCACAGGTGGTTAAACAAAAAACGCCAGCACTAGAGTGGTGACCTCACTCTTAGTCGCTGGCCAGGGAGGTTCCCCAGGTCTCTCAAAACAATGCAAGAAAATTGACACTGCTGCTGCCTGCCCACCAGCCTAAATGAGAAGACTCTCTTGCTGAAAATACCATGCACTATGAGAAATGAAGTGGTGGAGCTCCTCCCTGGTGGCTAGTCCCTGTGTCAGATGATACCATGAAGTGTCTACTTATGCGTCCCTGAACCACTCCAACCTCCTACCCTAACCTACCTATACTCCCCCTGGGTCAACTCAGATACTATGAGCCACTTGTACAATAGTGGCAGATCTGTCCTGGGAATAACCAACTGCTTTCTGATTGGATTTGATGCCTGCTTTACGGGGAGAATTTATATCTGGTACTATAAATCCAATCGAAAGTCTGTGGCTAGGGAGGTCATGAGTGCTATTAGAGCATTATTGCTGCTGTTCTGCTAGATGGACATGATGTACTGTCAAACTGCCTTAAAATAACTGTGTCTTTGCCCACAGAAGTGTGCTGCTGTGAACTTTAGCTAGACAAGCTTCCTTTTGCAGTGATCAGCAGTGACCTCAAAGGCTCATAACTGGTCAATGTACAGAGAATCATTAACTGTTGAATGCCCTGCTATAAATGAACTATCTCTGTCACTTCCTCAAAGGTCCAGAGAAAGTTACAGAGAAAAATAGAGCATGTAAGAACTGGAGAACGATGGGAAATGGTGAGAGCCACTGATCAAGGGCATGGCATGTGTACTCGTTAAGGCCGTGCTGGGGAGGTTGGTGTGGGGGGGGATTAGGTAGGAGCGGTGCAGAAGACAGTAACAATCATGGAAGAGCTGGGGAAGAGTAGCCCCAAGGGGCCCCTCCCCTATTGGGTCTGGGGTAGCAGAGATGATATATAGATTTTAGTAAATAGTAATTCAGGAGTATCTTTAGCAATGTGGTCGTGGAAGTTTGGGAGTGGCCCAGTCGTTGAGCTGCTTAGGGATATTAAAAATAAGGACTGTGTGTGTGTGTATGTGTGTGTGTGTGTAGTGTGTGTGTGTATGTGTGTGTTTCATTTGAGAACCCATGAACCCATAACATTGGAGCGGTAGTGAGAAGCCGTACCCGCCCCCAGCCCCTAAGAGCGCTTTACCTACTAGGGCTAAGCCCCCATCCGAGGTTCTATGCAGTTAAGTTAAATAGGTAGGTGACTAGACGTTTTCTCAGGGATAGTCATTGTAGGTGTTCATGCTCCTATAATAACCATAATGAAATTCACTGGTCACTCACGGTGCGCCCACGCACGCACGCACATCGTGAGAGTAGAAAGGGGCTGACTAGGAAGATGAAGGGCTTAGCAGGTGTAGGAGAAGGTGAGTATGATCAAAATAAAAGCCTCCCCTGGGGCTCATGGCTCATCTAATGAACAGCCCAGCCCTAGAACTCTGAGTTCGTCTCCAGCCAGATGGTGTTCCTGTGCTTCCGACAGGTAGCATCTGGATCACAGCTGTGTTCAGCAGACACACTAGCCTTTCCTTTACGGAGCTGGTTTCTCTTTGTTCTAGAGCGCTGTTGAACTCATGCACAGTTTTACACACATCTCTACCTTAAATTGTTTTCTATTTTCTTGAACACATCTTCCCACACGATGTTTGAGATCAATCACTCACCATTTTCTAATTCTTTTATCATCTGTATAAATTCATAGAAGACTTTCTACAAGTGGGAGGGATAGATACAAGGACACCTGGAAAAAAACTTAATTTGAAAAAAAAAACCCAAAAAACATTGTATTATAAATTTAAAAATCCAATTCTACCATACTCAAAATTTTAACTCTGCGGTATTTAATCCATACAACAGCAGTTAATCAGCTTTTCTCTACATCAATCAATGTCAGCATACTACTATATTTACATTTGCCAAGTACAGAATTATTGTAGAAAAAGGAGAAAATGTCAGTAACTTAGTAGAGAATCTATACAGTGATAAATCTCAAACAATAAAATGACATAGGATATGGAATTGCTCCTTCAAAATACACTCTCAAGGAGTCTGGCAAGAGGAGAGAGCAGGTAAAGGCACTTGGCAAGCCTGGTGACCCGAGTTTAGTCCCTAGAACATACATGAAGATGGAAAGGAAGAACGGTTCACACAAAAGAACACAACTCTCACCTCAAAAGGAATAAGAGGCAGTTTATTCTGTAGCCAAATTTGAGTGACCATGGTCTAGGAGTGTGTATTTAAGCCTCCCCAAATACAATGTTCCAGTGTGGAGGCAGCTTCATAGAGGTTTTACAGTAACAAAACAAAGAAAGGTGTAAAACAAGGAAAATTTAAAATAATTGGTAAAAACATTAAGTGGACGTGTAGAGTGGGCAGGTGAATCTCATTGATCGGACCCGGATGCCTCTGATGGCGTTCTTAGTCTCTGCATTGGTAGAGAATAGAGTTTTGTTAAGTCAATACTTTGTAAAGGTTTTTATCTGTTTACCAGGATGCCAGGTCTGACACAGAGGGGGACAAGGAATGACTTTTTATGGGGATGATGAGGTCCCAAAAGAAACTGCATCTAGGCTATTGAATGAGCGACATTCCAAGTTCGTCATGGTGCTGGAGTCATCAGCTCATCAGCCTGCGAAGGCAGCTTCTTTCCAGGAGTTGTCCTTTATAGAACCAACCCCACAAAGTTGCCCTCTGCCCTCCACAAGCATCCACACACACTCACATTGTACACACACAATAATAATAATAAAATACATATGTGTCAGGCATGATGTTGCAGCCTTTAATCCCAGCGCTCAGGAGGCAGAGGCAGGCTGATCTCTAGGAGTTCAAGATCAGCCAGAGCTCTGCCATAGCATATGAAATTACTCCTCCAAAATATACATCTCATATTCATCAGAGACCAGTGGGACTGTCTCAAAAGACAAATATATATGTATGTGTATGTTAGTATGTATGTGTGTAGAGGGTGTGCCTACCTAGAGAACAAAAGACAGGAAAACATAACTAAGATACTATTGTAGCTATTTGTGTGATTATGAAAACATCTTTTGAAGTTTTATGTTGTTTGTTTTGGTTTGTTTTAGGTATTTTCATAAAAGAATATCTCTTTTGTTTGCTTTGATACAGGGACTCATGTAGCCCAGCCTGGCCCAAACACTCTAAGTAGTTGGTGGTCTAGAACTCCTGATGCTTTGGCCTCCGCTGCCCAAGTGCTGGGATCACGGGCGTGCTGCATCGTATGTGGCTGAAAATGTTTCTCTCAGTATTACACAAGGAGGCTACACACGTCATCTAAAAATTCTTCTAGAAAAATGTACATGTGAGGTAAGTGACAAGTTATTTCTCAGCTGGTGAAATGAGCCAATTCAAGCTAGATCTGTGTGTGTGTGTGTGTGTGTGTGTGTGTGTGTGTGCACTCACATGTATGTATATGCATATTTATTGGGAAACTGTTCTCAAGAGGGCAAGTTCACTGGCCCCAACGAAGGCCAGGAGAGACACCAAGGGAAGGGAGAGAGAAGAGAGAAAAAGAGATGTATGAAGAAAGAGAGAAGGAGAGAGGGAGCAGAGGAAAGAGTGAGAGACCTCAGAGACCAAAATGTCTGGATTATATAGGGAAGAGCCTCTGGGGTCAGGGTAGCCCGGCCTATGCCCAGAAAGTTCAGGGTTGGGGGACAGGGTATGCCAAATAGAGACTGAAGGATGCTGGGAGAACCTGGATGCCATCTGTGCTTTGGTATGTAAAATATGCACCTCCGTCCCTTGTCCCAGGGTCTGAAAACAAGCAGTAATAGCTGTTCCTTTCCTGTGATGTGATGATAACCCTCCTCCAATCTTGGTCCATTAAATATACTCGGAAGGGAAGTTTATGTTGTTTCCAAATGCAATGTAAATGTGTCTTCTTCCATTGCTCCTCATTTCCCGGTTATTACGGGAAGTTTCATTTTGTTTTGGTTTTTAACCTAAACTCCCTCATCTTTATTACTTTCTGTAAACTTTTTTATCATTGATCTTTTGTTTATACTGAGCTTTTTATCCCATTCTCCCCTTGATTCAACTCTCAGATCCACCTGTCCTATCTCGCACATGACCCCTTCTCCCCAAGAAAGGCAGGACATCAGATAAGAACAGATTTTATCAAGCTTTATCAAGTCTCTAGCATTTCCTCTTTATTGAAAAAGCCTGAGTTTTCCAGAGCCTTCTCGTCTCCTCAAGCTATTTCACATATTCCTTCAAGCCTACTGTCTTTCTGCAGAGCTAGAATGTCAGCTCAATCAAGCAAGGATTTTGCTTTTTATCCCTGTCTTCTGGACTATGCCAGGTATATAATACATGCATAAATGACAATTACCTCTGAGAGATACACATCACGTTCTTGGCTTGCACAACATCAGGAAGCTCAAGACATACCCTCCTTATAGCAAAAGAGAAATCTTTCCCTCCAGTTCTCACAGGGTGTCTTTGTCTCTAACCTTCAGTGTTTTGACCTTGAGGCTGCCCTGGCCTGGGCTCCCCTCATAGTCTCCAACATTCCATAGATTACTGGAGTGATTCCCACCAGTTCCTGTCAAAGAAGATTGACTCAATCGCCTAATCTTTGTGACCTTTGATTCCCAGATATAAAGCGGTGGTGTTATTGGCAGAGCCTAGTTTCATTTTGCTCATCTCTTATCTCGCCAAATTCCTATCACACCCTTCCCACACCCAAGCTGAACCTTGAATCAGCATTCAGCATTCATGGATGAGGATGTTCAGTAGAGCCAGGTACCTGTCATGGGCAAGGCTATTCAGTAGAGCCAAGTGTCCGTCAAGCCTAGAACTGAGGTGAAGATGAAACCTCTGAGCATAACTTCCTTAACAACATTGATAGCTGATTTTGCTAATTCATCTTAACAGCTTCTATCTACATGAAAATATAGATTTGAAAATACAGAAAAATATAGATTTGCCTTCCATAAGAACACAAGGATTGTAGTGCTCTATTGCAGTTTTGATCTAATCTAATTAATATAAGACAACTAAAATCACACTTGGGTAAGGACTAATCTAAAGTTGCTGTTCCAGCACCATAACTGCCTGCCTGCTGCCATGATCTCTGCAATTATGGTCATGGACTCACACCCTGAAACTATAAGCTTCTGATAAACTCTTCTATAAGTTGCTTTGGTCACGGTATCGCTTCACAGCAATGAAAAGTAAGAACCATTGTAGCATGTAGTTTTTACTACTGTCCCCTCCTTTAAGCTCTGGGTGGACCATGTTACCAGTCTCACCCAGGTTCCCTCAGATCTGCAGATGAAACACACACACACACACACACACACACACTAGCTTATTTTTATGTGCTTTAGCTCAATGGCCAGGATCTTTAAGCCTTCCTAAGCTATTGGGTCCTTCTTTTCACTCCCAGCTCAACACCCTAAATCTGCCCTCAGCTTAGTTTTGTTTCTAACCTCCTGCCTGCTAATCCAGGCCCAGTAGGGGAAGTCGCCAATGACCACTCCACCTGAGATCTCACATGGCTGGTGGCTTTTTTTTTTCTCTGAAGCTTAGAGAATCTCCTCCCCCACTACCCTGTCTGCTAGCTTGCCTTCGGGAAAACTGGAGATTCCACCTATTCTGTCCAGCTCATTGGCTACTATCAACTTTACTGATCAATCAAGAACCAACTGGGGAACAGGACCTTCACTGTTCAACACAGATTCCCAATCAAGGCATCAGAACCACTCCCTATACACTGTTCCTCAGTATAGATGGCACCAGATATAAAAGGTCTGAGGAGAAAGGAGTGCTGCCTTTGCCTATGTGCCTCCCCTGTCTGATGCTGAGTGCAGCCATTCTGTTGCTGCCTCTGCTTCCATTCTTTTGCTGACATTGGAACCCAGCCCCTTCAGTCTTCCCTAGGGACTGAAGACTCACAGTCCCCAGGAATCCTCCAGGTATTCAGTGACAGATTTCGAATCCTGAGGCATCCAGCCTCATGGAATGAGCAACTTCAAGGTTCTTAGCCTCTTCAGCATGTAGATGGCCATTGTTGGCTTACCCCACCTGTGTCATGGAAGCTAAACTAACAAATCTCCTTTGTAATGTTGGTTCTCTTCCTCTAGAGAACTCTGGCTCTTTTTCCAGGAGAGATAGAATCAGAGAGGGTGGGGGAAGGGAAAGGGAGAGGGAGGAAGAGAGAGAAAGAGAATTGGTGGACTGACTCTTACTCTGAGACTCTGAGTGTGTAGCTATGAGAACTGTGAATCTGTACTGATGAAGTGGCAGAAAGACATTAGACTCCTTCTCAAAGTAGTCGTTTATGGGCGGGGATGGGTCAACCTGAGTGTAGAGAGTGCTGTTTGGGTGACAGTGGGACTGTCACTGGACTCTCAGTCCCATTTTGTTTCTGACATTCTCATCTGTGGCAATAACTTTCTGTTCTGCACCGTGAAGCACCAGTCTGGAGGCTGCAGCAGCCAATGCCAGCTGTGGTAAAGGCAGTTTCCTCACACGGTGTGGGGGCTCAGCTGTAACAGCAGGCAGGGGCAGTCCTGTGTGGCCAGTTTCTTGGAGGGCAGTCATGGAATAATAGAGTCCATCCCTCTCAGGGAGGGGCAAGTTCTGGCTTCAGCTGCAAAACCAAAGCAAACACAGATATTCCTCCATGACAAACATTCTGGAAGACTCTGGACAATTCTGGGCATACCAAAGGAAGGAGCCTAGTGGGGTCCTCTCTTCCTGTTGAAGGGGGCATGACAATGAAACTTGATTGCTCCAGAGAGACAGTGATCATTTGCCACAGTAGAAGGAGGTTACAGACAGGATTCTTGTCTCTTTTTCTGCTCAAAGGTTTCTAGAGCCAAGTATGAAAATAAAATAGGAATACTCCTGAAGTAGTTTCTTTGGAAACTATTGCCAACTCAAACTTCCACTTGAAATCCCATTGAAAGTTCTTGATATTTTGCTTTGCAGTTTTCAGAATGAATGTGTAAATATTGTTCAACTCTATGACTTCTTTTTTCTGAGATTGGTTTCTTTCTTTCTTTTTTTTTTTTCCTGAACAGAATCTCGCCATGTAGCCCTGGAGAGCCTAAATGAAACTTGCTATGTAGACCAAGCTAGTCACAAACTCATAGACAACCACCTGCTCTCTGCCTCTGCTGGGATTAAAGGCGAACACTACTATGCCCAGCTTGCAATTGCATATTTTTTGCCTGTCACTCACATACTCTGGCTAGTCAGAGTCGACTCACAGATTTAGTGTATGGTAATACTACTGTATACATTCATCTGATTCTTCTACACAGTTCTCTTGGGAAGTTCTTTCTTAAAACACAAAACAAAAACAACCAAACAAGGAAGCAAAACAATCAGGATGTGAAACATTTCTTGTAAGAAATTATAAAGATGTGACAGGCATAAATACTATCTTCACAAGATCTGACTTGAAGGGGAATTAAAAGAACTTACTTTCAGATTCCAAGCAATGAGACTACATTTGGATTATTCTTTGCTTACACTTGAATGCTCTGATTGAGAGCCTCTTACACCAAGACAGTTGCAACTAAACATGAAGTCATGTGCGATGTAATGAGTAATGAGGTTTAATGTAAAATTATTTTCCCCTAAAGTGCACATGAAAGAAACAAGATGAAGAGGGTAGGAGGAGTTCCACAGCTTTCAACAGAAGCACTTGCACATGAGACTCACAGGCAGAATTTCAACAGCTTGTCATTTCCCAGTAAATCTCCTTCTGACCTAAAGTCCTATCATCTCTTCTGCCTCATGGCAGCACAAATGGTTTCTCACCATTTTATAAATCAGCAAAACACTTCCATATTCCCTAATGATGATTTACATGGGGCAATTTACATTTGATGAAGGAATAGTCTTATTGTCCCCAAACAAATATTAGGAATAAAAAAATAATAATGGGCCAACAAGATGGCTCCAGGTAAGTCCCACTTCCACCCCTGGGACACAGAGAATCTGAGCTCTATCCCAGGGGCCCACATAATGGGAAGAGAGCCAGATCCCACGAGTTGTCTATTGATCATATTTGTGTGCACACAAACTAAATGAACTCAATGTGGACAAATATACATTGAGCTGGGTGATCTGGTGCACACCTTTGGTCCCAGAACTTGGGAGGCAGAGGCAGGCAGATCTATGAGTTGGAGTCCAGCCTAGTCTATAGAGTGAGTTCTAGGACAACCAGGGCTACACAGAGAAACCCTGTCTCAAAAAAAAAAAAAAAGTGTTGTGTATTGTGTGTGTTACACCCACACATTGAGTTCTATAATCCCAATACTTGAGAAGTTAAAGTAGGAAAATCATGCCTTTAAAGCTGTTGTGGGCTGTGTGGTGAGAAGCCCTGTCTGCAGAGCAAAGCAAACAATAACACATCATTCTCAACTTCCTTTGTGCTTAAGGACTCGATTTCTGTTGAAATAACCTAAAAGCTTGAGAAACAATGACATGATAATTTCAAATATCCCAGTTTGGAGATTAGTGTGTTCTGATTCTTTAGAACTATAATTTTAAGCAAAATGTCTTTCTTGAATTACTTTACTTATAAACTGAGTTATAAACTGAGTTTATAAGCATATTTGGAGACTATATCTTGAAAGACATAAAGCATTCAGAGATGGAGGTTTATAAAAATGTGGTCAAAAATAAAATCCTCAAGAAATTGCATATCCACTGTTATTCTTTCCACACATGCAGATCAGTTTTACAAAATCATCATTATAATATTTCAGATTTCAGTGCTGACTGCTCTGTGGTTTGCCCACAGATCTCAAGAAGGCCAAAAACTACTTAGATAAATGAATGATTAGTCAATAAAAATTTGCTTTAATGAGGGCATTGATCCTTTCATGCCACTTATTAAAATTCGGCCCTAATACACTAAGTGTATTTTTCTTTGTCTGAAAAGCAATGCATCAATAAGAAAGAGAAAAGCAAATGCTAATGTCGATTGGGAAATACAACCAACAGGAGAAAACTTCCTGACAGCATAGCTATGCTCAATAACCTCGTTCTTTTACAGTGCTAACGCAAGCTGAGAAAAGAGATTACATTTAACTATTAGGCAATAGGAACACCAAGAATAACATGGAAGCAGAAAATGGACTCAAGAAGTAGTTCCCCCAAAATAAATTATTCCAAATATTATTACCAAAAAGTTATTTTTTCCCCTGTGGCTGTGGCTTGCTTACAACTCACTAGGTAGACTAAGATGGCCTTGAACTCACAGAGATCTTCCTGCCTCTGCTCCCTGAGTTCTAGCATCAAACGTGTGTGTCACCAGGCCTGGCCAAAACCCATTTTCAAATGTATCAAAATAACAGCCTTTATATTTTCCACAAAACTTACTCTTTCTTCTGTGCATGAAAACACTCTGGCGACTAATGGGAAAACATTTGTCTTGCTATTTTTGTGATGGGAATTCAATGGCAAAGTCTTGGCACGTCTACATGTAGCTAGATAGTAGCTGACACTGCCAGTTCTGAATACGATACTGCTGTGAAGGTCCCTGCTTAGATGTCACAGAATTGAATAGTGTCACCAGGAAGTGTCCAGGTTCCTCTGGTCTCCACCTCAGCAGCAGCCTTGGGTCTACTAAAAAGAACTCAGATGAGACTCAGGGGCAGAGCAAGCAGTTCAGAGTTTATCTAAGCAGCAAAGAGGCAAGAACACACTCTACAGGGCTGGAGAGAAGGTTTACTATATAAAGTGTCTGCTGCCTGAGCTGAGGAGTTGAGTGGAGATTCCTAGCATCTATGGAGAAAGTCAGGCATGGGGAGCACTTGTAACCCAGTGCTCGGTGGTAGAGACAAGTGGATCAGTTCTCTGAAGCTTGGTGGTCGGCTAGTCCAGCTAGTTGGCCAGCACCAGTTTCAGGGAGCAACTCTATTAAAAAATAAAGTGATGACTGGTTTAGGAAGATACTAAGTTGAGCACTGGCATTTACATACGCACACACACACAACACAGATCACAAACACACACACAACAACACCACACACAGACATACACAACACAGACATACACACAAACAGACACAGATACACACACACAGTACATACAACACAGAACACACAAACAACAACAGATACACACAGACACAACACAACACAGCACATACACACAGACACACACAGACACAGATACACACATCACAGACACACACACAGACATAACACAGACACAGAGGCACACACAAACAGACACAGATACACACACACAGACACACACACAGACATACACACAGACACAGAGCACACACAAACAGACACAGATACAGACACATACACACACAGACACACACACAAATAGACACAGCATACACACACAATACACAGACTACACAACATAAGCACACGCACACCAGAACACACAGACACACACAACAACACACACAGACATACACAGACTCACTCACACCACAGACATACACTCACCAGACATACATTCAGAAAGCACACACAGAGACACAACACATACATAGACCAAACATACCCAGAGAACATAGAGCTCCAGAGAGCACATCTTAGCAGGCACAGACTCTGTACCATCTCCCTCCTGCTGTCATCTTTCTTGAGCTCTGCTAGACTAGGCAATTCCAGGATGAGGCTCACTGTTTTTTAGAATCCATTTTACCCAGAATTCAGTCTGCTATAAGTAGATGCATAAGATGAAAGCCAATGAACAGGGTTGAAAAGTTTACTAGGCAAAGGATGACAGCCCTCAGCTTGTACTCCCTGGCCAGGAGGTCTTGAAGCCAGTTTACATTGGCCCAGCTAGCTGACCATTACCACCTGTTACTTTTCAAATGCTGATTGGGGGATCTGAGTGAGCCCATCTGAACTCAAACATCACCACTATCCTCATATCCTGACCACCCAATCAACTGCCACTCTTATCTCTACATCCTGTTTCCAGGTCCTGAGCTGACCCAGCTGGAGAGACCACCATCACATTTTGTTCCTTATGTCCTGATTTGGAGGCCCCATTTGTTAATCCTTCCCAGAGCTAACCTCCTGCCCAAAAGACTTTTCAAGTTTATCCGAGTTTACCCAGAAAAGTGCAAGTGCAGTCTCCAGATGTCTTCTTACATCAAAAGATGGGATAGCCCCCTTTGTTTATTCGGTTTGGGTTTTTTGTTTGTTTGTTTGTTTGTTTGTTTTGCTTGAAACTGCAATCAGGGCAACACTCAAAAAGTAAGTAGCTTAGGCTAGACTTGAACTTAAGATTCTTATGCCTCTGTTTCCCAAGTTCCCTTTAAAACAACAAAATCATCTAATGAGAAGACTCTGAAGTCTGGAGCCTGAACTTAACATCAATAAGATCAGGAAGTGTGACCTTGAAAAAGTATGACTTCACTCGGCTTGCCCACCAGACTTTGACTGGAGCCTTTGGGCCAGCTACACAAGCAAAGCAGCCTCCCCCCACTCTTTTTTAAAGCACTCTTGCTGGCAGGCAGTGGCAGATATTGCCAGTGCATGAAATGCTGGATCCCCCATCATTAGTGACTCCATCTAACTGGGATACAGCCTGAGAGTTCTGGAGGCCTACTGGTAGGCAGGCCCACAGTGGTCCCTGAACCAAACAACAGCACAGGTGAAGAGTGGGGCAGCCTGAGTAAGGCAACAGGCCCACAAAGCACAACAGAAACAGGGTGGTAGAACAGATGTGGAGCAGATGTGTAGAATACCAGCTACCAATGAATGAGAATAGATTGCAAATTGGATAGCAACAGCTCATGTGAAATCTTTATAAGGAATTTCATATTGGTTTACTTATAGTTTTCAACACTTCTGTATGGTAGATTAGCTCCTTTTACTTATTTCTGACATTTTCTTTTAATCAAGAAAGGATCTCAGTATACAGACCAGACTCTCCCCAAAGTTGCAGAGATTCTCCTGTCTCTGCCTCCTGAGTACTGGGGTCACGTGACACTCTACGTGACAAACTTGTCCTGGGAGCTGAAACACATCTGGATTTCATAAACTGCAGCTTCTATGAGGGGACTTCTGTTTTTAAAACTTTGTTGGCACCTGAAGAACTCTTTCAAACAACTGAACAAACAACAAACCTAAAGTTTCTCCCAGTGAATGCATGTGTGTGTGTTCATGTGTGTGTCCATATGTTTGTGTGCCTGTGTGTTCATGTATATATTCCTGTGTGTGCATGTTTGTGAGTGTGTATACACACATGTGCATATGTGTTTGTGTGTGTGCATGTATGTGTTCATGTATGTGTGTCTTTGCACTTGAGCATAAGCATACCCATCCACACATGCTTAAACCAAACTCGGTAAGCTTACCACAGAGCTGGGAAAACGTGTTTATTTTAGAATCACATGTAAACTTAAGGATAACTTATTAACATGATGGAGTATATAGTTTGGCCCTTTATAATTATACTCTCAGATTTTGCTAGTGTTGCATTAAAAGAGTATAAAAATCCTCTAGAAAAAAAATTGTGTGTATGTGAATTTTCATGAGAATGAGTGTTCTTTCAGAGTGAGTATATATATGTGTGTGTTGTGTGTGTGTGTGTGTGTGTGTAATTGTGTGTTAGTGTGTGTGTGCATGTGTGTGTATGTAATTGTGTATGTTAGCGTGTGTGTATGTATGTGTATGTAACTGTATGTTAGTGTATATGTGTATGTGTGTGTATGTAACTGTATGTTAGTGTGTTGTGTATGTGTGTGAGTATGTATGTAATTTTGTATGTTAGTGTGTGTGTGTATATGTGTGGTCTTCTCAGCTGACACCTTTCTTATATCTAATTTTCAATTTGTGATGTTCTTTGTTCAACTTGGCTTTGAGAAGTGATGTGAAATGTGCTAAGGGTTCAGGCTTTCCCGTGCCCATCAGGATTCACCAGCTGAGCACAAGTTTTTCTTCTCTGTAGACCATAGAGGTCACCACTTCCTGCCCCGAGCTGTGATCCCATCTCTGTAACTCCTGCCTTGGCAGCTCTGGAGATTTTGATGACTGCACCTTGGGATGCATTTCTGGGTGCTGGCACTCTTGATTGTACTGTTGGATATGCTGCCAACCATTGCCAGTTCTGATGGAGGGAAGGTACCTAAGAAGTCTCCTAAAATGAGTTGTAAGGACATTTCACTGTACACTACACAGCAGCCCGTGAGACACTGTTTTTCTATTGCTGTGCATTTTTACTGGTTTTGCATCGGTGTGTATACACAGATATACATCAGAACAGATAAACTTAATTTTAAGCTTTTATTTCCCTGCAGCTTTAAGGTCATAAAAATGTTTTTGATGCTAGATATGGTAGTGAATACTCACAAGATGGATACAGGAGGATCATAAGTTCAAGGCCTTCCGTGGTTACATAGTGAGTTTGAGGCTAGTTTGGCTTATTGAAGGCTCTGTTTCAAATAAAAATAATTGAAGGGGTCAGGGATGTATTTAGATGGTAAGTGCTTGCTTGGGTTCAATTGTCGCCCTGGGTTCAATCGTCGGCACATTAGAAAAGTACAGAGAGTGTTCCATTCTCTTTATCTTCCCTCCCATCTTGCTCCCTACGTCACACAGAATTGCATGGTACACTCGTTATAAATGGTGAGTTGGGATTGGCACATTATTAAGTGAAGTCCAAAGTTTACATCAAGGTTTGTCTTCGGTAAGAGCTCTGTTTGAATGAGTGTACTGTGACATGCACAAAACACCGTAGGATTACCTATCTTTCTAAAAACCCTGTGTTCCACAATTGGCTCCTCTGCCTCTCCCTTGAATTCCTGGAAGCCATCAATCTTTCTACTGTCTCCATAGTTTTCTTCCCCAATACCTTGTAATTGAAAGTACATGGTATTTGACCTTTCTGATTACCCTACTCCCTCTCACCGCACCTTAGTTACTTTCCTATTGCTAGGACAAAACACCATGACCAAAGCAACTTACAAAAGGAAGCATTTAACTTGAGATTCACAGATCAGACAGAGCTCATGACCATCATGTGGAGAAACATAGCAGCAAGCAGGCAGGCATGGTGCTAGAACAGTAGCTGAGAGCTTTACATCTAGATCCATAAGCACAAGGTAGGGAGAGCTAATTGAGAAAGACATGGGCTTTTGAAAAATCCTGCCCACACCCCTCCCCACTGACACACCTCCTCCAACAAGGCCACACCTCCTATTCATTCCCAAATAGTTCCACCAACGGTGGCCAAGTGTTCAAAATATTGAGCACGAGACCATTCTCATTCAAACCACCACAGTAGATATTTAATTAATACAATTTTAAATGATATAATGGAAGACTAAAACTTATGGCAGAACAAATCAAATGCCACTAAAAGTAGTTTTCATTGTGAGGCACACAAACCCACGACAGCTGTGCACTCATAATCTCAGCTTCCCTGAAGGCCCCTGCGAGTTGTCATCTACTAGGTGGCTAACGCTATGCACCTTTTCCCAAGGAAGTTACACAGATCTGATAAGTATCAGAAATTTTACATAGATGATGGTTACAAACGGGAATGTGTGAGGCTTGCTCTGAGCAACATGTATTTTATGGGTTGAAATTGGGTATAAAATGTGATGATTTGTTTAGGAACACTCAGAAACTTCCAGGCATGTGCTAGTGCTCAACCAGTACTGGTTGTTATTCTTTTTACTTATTTATTTATTATTGGATATTTTATTTATTTACATTTCAAATGCTATACCCTTTCCCGGTTTCCCCTCTGGAAACCCCTATCCCATCCCACCTCACCTTGCTTCTCTGAGGGTGCTCCCCCAGTCACCCACCCACTTCTGCATCCCTGCCCTGGCATTCCTGTACTCTGGGGCAACAAGCCTTCACAGAACCAAGAACCTCTCCTCCCATTGATGCCAAGACTGTTTCCTTCCTTTGCCAAAGGGAAGATAGAGTGCTGAGGTCAATAAAAGAGGGGCCATTAGAGGGAGCAAGGCAGCAGCCAAAGGCTCCAACTGTAGTCAGGCAGCTGGGTGAAGAAGCCTGGGTTTACCTGGGATGATTTACTACCTTGGAGGTTACTTGAATCTTTTTCTAGGACGGAAATTTCTCCAGGTGAATGAGGAGCCTCTTTGGCTATCTGCCTGGTTCTTCTTTGTCACACCTCAGTGGTTGTTCTGCACTAAAGCAATGATCAATTATTAGACTCCACTGAGAACCACGAAAGTCCTCACTCTGGACACTCTGGGTAAGTCCCACTCCTTTTGGTATCTAGAAGTGTGATGGGCATGTTATTTTCCCTCTTTCTGTGACTCAGTTTACCCTTTGAAAAGTGAGATCCATACACTATGGCTTTAAAAATCAAGAAAAAATATGAAGTGAATACACAAGAAAGTAAGATTTTCTAAAAATGAGCCAGACATTTTAGGTCAGTAACAGGCATTTGAGACAATTTCTTGTTTATATAAGCCTTTGACTGCTGGGCAAGACCCACTGTGATTTCTCTGGTAGTAACTGCAGGGCTCTCTACTGTCACCAGACATTAAAACAGACTGTGGTAGTAAGTCACCTACCCTCTCTGAGCTATGTGAGTGTGAAACCAGTAAATGGCATGTGCTCTACTTACCCCTCCGGGACTTTGTTAGCTGATGTACATTATGTGTGTGAACCCCACAATGACTCAGTACTCACTAAGCATTGTGCTAGGAGATGTGGTCATTGCTCTAGTTTGTTGTGTTAAAGGCCATGGCCAAAAATAACTTTGGAAGAAAATGGCTCATTTGCCTGATATTTCCAGGTCACAGCCCTTCATTGAAGGAAATCAGGGTAGAAATACAAACAGGAAGCAGAAAGCACAGAGGAATTCTGCTTACTGGTTTGATTCCCTGTCTATATTCCACTAACTTTCCTGTACAGCCCAGGCCAACCTGCCTAGGGATGGTACTGCCCACAGTGGACTGGGCCCTTCTACATCAATTCATCATCAACAAAATGCCTCATAGACATGTCCACAGGTCAATCTAATCAAAGCAATCTTCAGTAGAGGTTCCCTTTTCCAAGTGACCCCTGGTAGTATCAAGTTGACAATAAAAAAAACTCACCAGGAAGTATGTGAAGACTGGTAAGACCAGATTCCTATTGTTTCTGGGCTCTCTGGTACATAATTATACACATTAAAGTGTCGGTTTGTATAGGTTATAGACTGGACACAAATAAAACTGTCTTTGCTTGAAGTCAACAAAGAAGGGCTCCTCTAGTGTGGTGAGTCTCAGATCAATGTGTGAACGTGATCATCGTAAGTAACTAACTCCAGAGGCTTTGAATACCACCTTTGAAACTGGAGAGGTCGGCTTCATCACGGATCCAAGTTCCAGGAGTACTAAGGTGGTGCATGTGTTTCTGTCACCCTGTTCTTTTCTTCAATGCTGAGCAAAGCAAACTTTACTGCTAATACATGGAGAGGGTTAAAAGGTTGAGAGCACCCCATTTTTAACATTTCTTCCCTGAACAGCAAAGTTGGTTCAGCTCATTAAGAAGAGATGCACAGACAACCTCATGAAAAGCTCTACAGTCACAGAATGCTCCTGTGATGTTAAAATATCTGCCCCTAGAGGACTGAATATTACAGAAACATAATATGCTTTCATAGCAGAGGCCATCACAATAGGCAGGCAGAGCTTACCTAGTGGGATGGCCCAGATTGTCTTGGAAACTCTGAAATAAATGGTAAAAAATACCACACAGATGCTCTTCCTGGCAAAATGTCTGATTTGAGCCTAACCACAGGTAATAGACAGGTCAAGACTACAGGATACTCTGAAAGGTCTTCAGAGTTTATATTCTGAACAAAGGAAGTAAATACACAGATCAAATTTGAGGTAGTCCATACAGGGTTAAACATACCATAGCAATAGGGGCTGGAAACTGGATTGAAACTGGTCTAGAAATAGAAGATGTAATGGAGCAGTTGTGGAAATTTGCTAAGAGCTGCCTGCTGATGTCGTCTGTGAGCCAGTGACTTTCTTATGTGGGATCGTCTGTCCTTCCTGTGACATATACTGACTTCTGATGAGTGAAGAAAGAGATATGGAGAGAGAGGAAGAGAGGGGAGAGATAGCACATGTGGTATCACTGTTACTTTTTTTGTTTCTGTTTTTTTTTTTTTTTTTTTTTTGGTTTTTTTTTTTGTTTTTCGAGACAGGTTCTCTGTGATGCTGCTGTCCTGGAATCACTCTGTAGACCAGCTGGCCTCGAATCGAATCGCTCCTTGCCAATGTGGATAAGGTCGCACCCCGGCTTGTTTCTGTTTGAGACAGCGTTTTGAATAATTATAGTTGAACTGTAATGCTGTCATCAATCTATCTAATGGACAATTGCTGTGAAGAAACACCATGACTGAGGCAACTCTTATTAAAGAAAGTGTTTAATTGGGGGCTTGCTTACAGTTTCAGAGGCTTATAGTTTGTTAGCTTCATGGAGGGCAGCATGAGGGCATGCAGAGAGACAAGGCTCTAGAGAAACAGCGAGTTCTACATCTGATTCAGACAGCAGGGGGTGGGGCACTGGGTCTGGCCACACCTCCTAATCCTTCTAATCCTTTTCAAAGTTCTACTCCCTGGTGATCAAACTTTCAAATACAGGACCTTATGGGGCCATTCTCATTCAAATCACCACAGCAACTTCATATATACATGCCTCTATAGTTTGTTCTCATCCATACCCCTCCCCCCATGACCTCCCTCATGACCCTGCCTACCTCTGCCTGATTCCTTCCTATCCCAGATAATCTCCCCTCTCCTTACATATCATACATGTTCCATTATCTGATCTTCCCCCTAACTTCCTTAAGACCCCTTCTCCCCTCCATTCCTATGTTTATAACCCACAAAGAAATATGTAAATATCACATATGTATACTTTTAAATCTAGTTCTGTTTGAATGTACACTCAGTAAGCACTGTATCATCTGAGCAATGTCTCCACCTCCAAAGTGTATATTTATACACTTGTATATTTAGCTAATTTGCAAATAGTCCATGAGGAAAGAGCAGAGCCAAACAGAGGCAGGTTCTATGAAGAATGACTAAACAGGAAACAATTTATGAAGAAACTGACTGTGAGCACCCAGCAGACACCACAGTTTCACTTGTGTACCTGCACAGCCATCAGAGACATTTGAACATGAAACATGACTTCCATTGGTGGAAGAAACCACAATCCAAAGCCAGCACAGTATCTGTGAAACCCACTTTGACAGAAAAGCATTTGTGTGTTAAATCCATGTGGTAAATGCACTGCTATGAAAGTATCTCTTACATTCTAAGAAACTGGAGTTTTGTTTGACCTTACATGGCCTTGGATAGAGGCATTTTCTCAACTGAAGTCCCCTCTTCTTAGATGACTCTAGCTTATGTCAAGTTGACATGAAAACAAGCCAGGACACAACAGATGTCTGAATTGTTTGCTTTTTGTTGTTGTTGTTGTTTTGAATTCATTGGATGTTCCTCGGATTCTTTAATTCACATTTCCCCAAGCTATCTCAAGATATATTACCTGACTTAGCATTCTGCATTTGTTAAGTATTAGCTGCGTGGGTTCACGTGAGTTAGTTAAACTC
Organism: Mastomys natalensis; assembly: GCA_021653895.1. Classification (NCBI taxonomy): domain Eukaryota; kingdom Metazoa; phylum Chordata; class Mammalia; order Rodentia; family Muridae; genus Mastomys; species Mastomys natalensis. The sequence continues at coordinate 141,510 of JAJTUV010001831.1, forward strand.
CCTGGACCTTGGTTTGTCATTGAAAAATGGCTGTAAGGTTGTACTTGCCTTGTAGACTTGCTGTGGATATTAACATTTAGTAAAATGATCAAATGAGGGCCTGGCACATAATGCATATTTAAATGTTCACTATTTCTGAAATTTATTCATTCCAATTTTAGGCAAGTCCAGGCTGACAGACAGGCACAAAGGGATTCTGAATTACAGAACAACATTTAAAATAGAAGCACAATTTTACTCTTTCCAAGAACTCTTAATGCACTACTAACCAAAACACAGGAGCCATTTTAATGATGGGTTCAGGAACCAAGCTTAAGAATATGTAATGACTGCTCTGGGGAAGTTGAACCAAGTTATATAAAATAAAACAAAACAAAAATCAATCTATTTCTGTCCTACAGAATTCTGTTTCAACTTCCTTCAACACATTTGTATGAAGCCTCCATTTCCACCTACCTACAGTTATGAGCTGAGGTAGAAAAGGCATCAGGAGCTGTGGAATAGTTTTGGGTTCCAGCTGTGGTTCTACAACCTCTGCTTCCTCCCTTCAGGGTATCCAGATGCCACTGTAAACCAGGCTAGAAGGATGGAGTGGAGTCTGGAGTGGGCGGGGTTCTTCAGGGTCAAGTTGCAGCTGAAAGTGCTTGCCCAAAGTGGGCTAGCTTCTCCGAGGATCTTAGTGTTACAGCTCTGATGGAGGAAGGTCTTCTCTGATGATCTTCAATGAAACACCTCTCTGCGACGGTCTTAGCTTGTGCAGATAGTTTTAAAATTTTGAGGTGGGTTTGAACACATAAACTTTATTTGGGTTGAACCAGGGGTGTATATGGACCTTGGAGAATAGGAAGTTTTCAGGGTAAATGAAAGTCATTGGCTAGAGTTTAAAGTTCTTTGATTGCCTGCTTTGTATGGAGAGGCATTCCAGGAATCCCAGGTACTTGGTGGACGGGTTCTTGGAGGGGGCAGAGTTTGTAGGTCTGCCTACTCAACCTTCCCAAGGTAGAGGGTGTGGGGAGTCAGGACCCCCAGACACTGTCAGAGAAGGCAAAGTCCTGCTGGTAAAGGGAGTCCTCCATTTGCACCAAGCTCTGAGGGTTTTCCCACACAGGATGGGCAGCTCCTCTCCATCTCTACCCTTGAAGTCGGAGAAGTGAACACAGTTGCTGGAACTAGGACGATGGGGTAGTGATACCTTAACAGAGCAGTGGCCTGTGACAAAAGGAAGGATGGACTTCCGGTGACTCTGTGGGAGAAAGATGGACGATAAATATCCTAAATTCACCTCTGTCCACCCTCCTTCCCATGAGCCAGATGTGACTGATCAGCTTTCTGGTGCACAGAACAAGTGGAGTCAGGAAGAGTAACATGATGCCACCAAAGCAATTCACATAATACCACCAAGTGCAATTCACGCCACTGACCGTCTAAAACTTTAGGACATTCACCAATAGATGGGACAGCATTATGTAATATTCAAAGATAAACTCAGCACACAGCCTGGCCTCCTGGCCCGTGCACACCAGTAAAATATAGATGAAATCTATAATCCTATTACATACTATTCAATAAATATTAAATAGACACTCGCTAATGGATCTGATCAACATGGCAAAATTAATACATCCCAAGTGCTACATGTAATCTGCAACACCTCATGGACTTTCAGTTGGTGTCACTAGTTAATTGGATCAAGTTGGTGATTTTAAGTATCATCAAGAGAAATTAAAGAACATAGACAGAAATATATGTCTCATCAGAACCTGAGAGATCATATCGATAGTAAGGTCTCCTGTGAGCGTTTGGGTACTGCCTAAACTACACAGTGATCCTCTGTCCTTCTTAAGGTCTCTGAGAAGGCTTACTAGGAAAGAGGGGGTGGGAATGGGGCGTTGCAGGAGATGTGGGAAAGAGTTGTATATGCAAGGACTCGCTCAGTCAGTGTGGCCGTTCTTTCTTGCCACGGCTTTCAGGGGCTCCCTACCATCCCAGCACTGGTGAAGCAAGGCAGTGGCCCTCTGTGACTTTAACTTAGCTTTGGTCTGCATAGCTACTTTCAGGCCTACATGGCCCTGTCTCAAAACAAAACAAAATGCAGCCAGTATAGAGATATTTGGACAACGCATCCTGGAGTAATGAGAGGAAAGGGAACCAAGCAGGGGGATGGCTGACAGTAGATGACAACACTTCCCTGGGAAAACAGAATTTATATTGGTATTTAAATATAAATAGGTGGGATTTATATAGGTGGGAGTGGGGGTATTTGGAGATTAGCATTTTAGACAGAAAAACTACCACAGAGGTAAGAAATCTGGGGGGGATGCAGAGTCAAAGCCATCACAGATTAGGGAGGAGAAACAGACATGCACAATGGGTGTGGCTTGGGCGGCAGTTGCAACACATCAACTTCATATGGCAGGCTGTTATTTCAGTTTAAACAAGGCGTTTGGATTGTAGCAAGTCTATATGTAAACTGTTTTTTTTAATTAGACAGTCTACAAAGCAGAGCCACTTCCACACTGACAGGGCACACAGTGAGAATATTTGTAATACAAGGATACTTGCAGTGAGGTTAGATTTGCTCAACCAGACCGAGAGCAACTTTCGAAGTCCTATGTAAAACTGTTCCATGTCACTGCTGTGTACATCCATGAGGAAAAGGCTGTAAGTCTGGTCTTCAGCTGCAGCAAATGTCACTACCCTCTGGTTGTCACCAGAGGAAGAGATTTTCAGATGGAGTCTACTGTGTAGCTCAAGCTGGCTCTGGAATTTACCCTGCGGCTGAGGTCTCCCCACCATGGCTAGCTCAAAAGCGGATGCAGTTAATGGCAGCGTGAACCGCCTAGGCTAGAGAAAGCAAAGTGTAGTGAAAATAATCTTAGATGTCAATCAAAAGCCACAACCTTGATGGACATGATGGCCACATACCTGTGATCCAGCACTGAGGCTGAGGCAGGAGGACCACTGTGAGTTTGAAGCCAGTCTGGGCTACAGAGTGCGACTCTGTCTTGGGGCAGCGGGTGGGGATGGGGGAAGGTTTAAATTTAGTTACATCAATTGTGTGTGGTCTTGGGTAATTCCAAGAGCTGGGCAGAAAATACCAGATTTCCTACCAACTACTAAGATATATGGGAGGGGGAGGTTTGGAGGGGAGGAGTGGGGGACAAACTTAACCTTATTTTGAATCTGGTCTCAAAGTTTCAAGTGCCCCAACACAGAAAAGGCTAGCCTGTCAATTTGCATACTCCCGTTAGCCCGGCAGCTGGGTTATATCCCCAAACCCGATGTAGGTCTCAGGGTTCAGTGTGGTCCTCATGCTACAAATGTGTCACCCTTTTTTATAGTATGCCAAAATATGAAACACAGCAAAACAAAACTAATATTCGGTGTGAACGAAAAAGCCTGAGGCAGGCAGTCTTGGGCAGCTAGTCAGGCCCACACACTGTTCCTGTGGCGTCAGCGATTTGAGCCTGGGTGTGGACAGTGCCGGGTATTTTCTTAGTGACCAATCTAATTAGTCTGTTAAGCCCTTTTCTCCTAGGGCTTGGTACAGAAGATGGGGAGGTCTTGTGGGCTTGCATCAGAGGAGCAAAGCAAGCCTGCACAGGCCTTGTTAGTGCTAGCTAAGAGGAAAAAAAAAATGGGAATAACAGCTATTCATCCAGATTAATGAGATGACCACACCCTTTTACATAAACACTTTAGTATGTTCATCGAGTTCAAATCTGCTTTCATCGAAAATAAGTTTTTGCTGTTGCTTTTTCACCTCTAAAAGTTTTTTTTGTCTTGTTTCCTCTTTTTTTTTTTTTTTTTTGCTATATGCCATGCTTTAATTGAACTAGAGATTCTCCTGTCTCAGCCTCCCAAGTACTGTTTGAAAATGTGTATGCCACCAATCAGTTGTAACAGTTTTGCTTCTAAATCATTTTCCAAATAAGAAATATTCAAAGATAGATACTATTCGGACTGGAGAGCTGGCTCAGCTGGAGGACCTGAGTTTAGCTTCCAGCACCCAGGCTACGCAGCTCACAACTGCCAAGAGCTCCAGCTACAGGGCACCCAGTGCTCTCTTTTGACCTCTGCATGTGAGTAGGCGCACGGGTGTGCATGCACACACACTCGGATACACAATCAAAAAGTTTCTTAAAGGAGTAGTTAACTATTTTGGTTTAGCATTTCAAAACTCAAGTCCATTAGCTTACACGGGTGTCCCACAACCTCGCCTCCATCACCCCTCGAACACTGCTCCCTGCTCTGTCTCTGTCGATCGCGCGCCTTTCCTTCCTTCTCTATTGCCCGTTTTGGCTACCATCCAGTATTCCCTTCTCGTTGCTGAGTTCTGGATTGCCTCTCTTCCTTGCTAACTTTCTCACTGATAGACTGTAACCCATCCACCCAGCTGGAAAGCTAGCCCTGTGGAAGACCCCACAATACAAGGTAAGGGTGACATTTTATAGCGTATAGTCTCAAACTGCACTCTTGGATTTTCTGATATAACTGACATTTTGTTTGTTGAGTTTTCTTGACGTTCTTATCCCTCATGGTTTCCTTTTTTTTTTTTTTTTTTTCTTTCCTTTTGTCAGAACGTTGTTTTACAAATGTCGGGCTTACTCGTTTTGGGTGCTCTAAGGTTTACATGATCTTTACAGGAAGTTTCTCAAAAATTTTCTCAGTGTGAAAACAGGCGAGTCTACTCTTGGGATCTCCTCTCTTCTCTCCTCTAACTCTCCTTCTCCACAGATTGCTTGCTAGCCAAACAATTCTTTGCACAGCATATCTTTATCGAAAGTTATCACTTGTTCTAATAATGTTCAGAATTCTTACCAAGTGACTGTCCTAAAATTGATATTTTCTGTCTTCCCAAAACATCACTAGTCAAGGTAGAAGGTTTCAAACACATGAGACTTGGGGACATTCCATAGTCAAACCATAGCATCCTCTATTGCTGATCAATTATGACCAGTTGATCACTAAATTCACTAGTAAAAGCATTAAGATCTTAGGTTAGGGTGAAAACATATTCCTCCATCACCCGCCCCGCAGGCTAGTCATGAAAAAGTCACTGAACAAATATAGTTTCCTCCATGATTTGATTTAACATTCTTTTTTACTGAGTCAGCTTGCCTGTAGCCAAGAGAATTTGCTATTCATACAAAAGAAAAAAATCTCTAATCTGGGAAAGTAAATATTTTCCTTGATATAAGCATAATCTTAGGATGCCAAAAAAGCATTAAACACTGAAACAAACAAACAAAAACATCTTACATTCACCATCAAACCACAAAGAAAAGAGGTTTTATTTTTAAAGCATGCTCTCCTGATGTTTTTATGTCTGAAAGAATTTGAGATGCAGAGACGAGGGGGATAAGGACTTGAGCTAGCATATACTGACATGGGTCGCATTTAGTCTCCCTAACATTCCCTTTAGTTTCGTACGCACTCTTATCTCTGACTCACCCATGGGAAAGTAGAGGTTTACAAATGGTTAAGTACTTGTACAGGAGTTAAAACCCATTCCACTGTCGGCTTGTCTGATTCCAAACCCTGTTCTCCATTGTGAGATTACAGTTCTGGGCTGCATCCAGAAAACCCTGTAAGAAATTGCATCCTGTAGCATTGCCATTATTATTGCTAGCACATCCTTTCATTAGACCTTACATTTTTATGACTGGCACATCTTTTCAATAGACAGTATTTGTAGATTATACTGTGAATATATTTCTTCAGAGTCTGGACTTCATGAGCTAATGGACTGATTGTTCCTCTTTGGGGCTTTTTGTAAATGCAGGTAGGAGGAGAGCCCTGCAGGGCAAAAGCCTCTGTGCTCTCCAGCAGTGGTAGAGAACCCTTGTTTGTTAATTCCAGCAGAGAGGGGACTTCCCTGTGAGTGTAAGAAGGATGCAGCCTGTGCAAGGCAGCTTGGACCGCATGCAGCGGCTTTTCCCTCTTTCCCCATTTGGTTTATACTTACTGGTGAGCTCAGATGACACGCTCTTGAGCAGTGACAATGGCTTGCAGCTTTAGGAGCTCATTTTCCTTCTCAGTTTTTACCCACAACTCCCTTGGCTTCGTCCCTGTGAGTTCCTATTATCACCTCATAGTCACTGACATAGGATAAAGAGGCCTCGCCTCCCAGTGCAGGGGAGCAGTTCTGAACTCCCCAAGCTCCAAAGTACTATTATTTTTAATTCATCTTTTTAAATATTGCTATTATTTATTGTTGTTGTTCTTGTTGTTTTGAGATGGGGCTATTATAAATAAGGCTGCTATGAACATAGTGGAGAATGTGTCTTCGTTATATGTTGGAGAACCTTTTGGGTATATGCCCAGGAGTGGTATAGCTTCTTTAGTGAAGATTGTCTCTAGCTTTTCCTTTGAAAATCAGTTTCAGGCACACCACCACTACCACCACCATCACCCCGGTCCCTGTTGGCACACTGGTTTTGCAGGTAAAAAAAAAAATGTTGACAGGCAGAGGAAGGGGTAAGTTTCCTATGATTTTAAGTAATGTGTTGTAAAGGCAAAAGGTTAATGCAGACTAGACAAAAGAAGAGTCAGGGTAGGTAGGGTTTGTCTCCTTGATACAGCAAAGGCCAGCAAAGGATTTGCTGTGTCTCAGAGGTCCAGCAAAGGACATGCTGTGTCCCAGAGGTCCAGCAAAGGATGTGCTGTGTCTCAGTGGTTCCTTTCTATGATCTCATTTTTATTTTCTCTCTAACTTAAACCTTCTCTGTTACATTCTGAACTCTATCTGAAACCCCATTTAGTTATGCTTACAGTTTCTATGAAGCTGCACCTTCAAGCCATCCTAAATGATGGCCAAAAACTAGTCTCAAATACATAAAAACCAGGGCATAAGCCATAGCAACGAGCCCATGTCTCTTATTTCATTTCTTTATGTTGGTTACCTTAGCATCCCTGTGACCAAAATGCCCAAGAGCAATTTTATTCTGCAGGGCTCAGTTCATGATTGCAATACCCTGTGTACCTGTTCTCCACTTCCTGGTGGACAGGAAACAGTGAAGAATGGACCAAGAAGCATATAGCCTTCAAAGGCTCACCAAGAAGTGCCCACCTCCTAATGTTTCCAGAATATCTGAAAATGGTCCCACCATCAGTTGGAGACCAAGTGTTCAACATATGAGCTGGTGGAGGGGAGTTCCTGTTCAAACCGTCATATGTTTCCCACATCACTCTCTTTAAAGTAAAAGCATTAGCATCGGAACTGTAGAAGGCGACTGCTTCGTGTATCTGAGCTACCATAGTGTTACAAAGTCAGTGCATGAATCCTGAAGTCTACAAACATGTATATTTTTTTCTTATCTGAAAAAGTCTGTTTGGGACACAAACTTTGCTCATGTTCTTGAAAATGTAGTTAATACTGTCAAAGGACAAAATGACAATATGGTTCAAAGATCTTTACATTGGTTTCATTTCTGATTCTATTATCAGGAGAAACTTCATTCCATAAGAAAGACTATGTATTCTAGTGGACTGAGCAGAAAAAAAAAAATTTTTTAAAAGGTTGTATAAACAGAGAAGGGATTTTTAAAAAATCAGAAATGAAAACCAAAAGATAAATAGCAATTCCTGGGTCATTTCCTTTTAAGGGAGGGACAATAAGAAAGACAGGACAATAGAAATCTGACTGACTGAACACCAGGTTACTTCAGGTTACTTTGTTTTCTACAAAGATTAAACTTAGAGAACTTCATTTCCATGCCAGTCGAAACCGCTTTGCTGGGAAACTGTTTTCCATCTAAGCCCCATTTCTTGAAGTTCAAATAACAAATTAGATCTGGCTTAGCACCATGGGATTCAGGCCTGGTGGCTCTATTCCAGTTTTCAGTCTGGTCTATTGAGACCTAGCTAAGGTGCTTAGCTCAAATGATGTCCTGTTATAATATCGACTTGATAGCACCCACATTAACTCAACTTCAAAATAAAAGACTTAAAATGATGTCAATTACAGCTGCGAATATATTAATTCTCATGTACTCAATATTGGAAGTGTACATATTTTATGAGATAAAATAGCATCATTAATTCAAGCTATAATATTTTCAGATTAGTACTGACTGAAGGAAATTTCAAATAAATTAATAGTTTCAACATTTACCACCATTACTTTAAATGGATGATCATTCCCTAGGTCTCCCTGATCTTTTTATGACTAAAACTGTATAGTTCTCTAGATTTCTCCCTTTTGAAAGGTGCTACTTGTTGTCATAATAAGTGTTGTGACCACAGTCTGAAGTTCTTCATAGTCTGCCTCTTCCGGAGGCAGAGGCAGGCAGATCTCTGAGTTCAAGGCCAGCTGGTCTACAGAGTGAGTTCCAGGACAGGCTACACAGAGAAACCCTGTCTTGAAAAACAAAACAAAACAAAACAAAAACAAAAACAAAAAAAAGGAGAGAGAGAGAGGGGAGAGAGAGAGAGAGGAAAGAAAGAGAGGGGGGGAGGGAGGAAGGACTGAAGAGAAGAGGAGAGAGGAGGGAGGGAGGAGGGAAGGAAACCGTAAGTGACCCTATATGCTTTGCTCCTGGACAGTATCTGATGATTGTGTTCTTTTATTTGGAAACAAGAGAATCACCGGATGTAACTAAGGTTATCATTGTAATTTACAAAGATATTGACACTCCAATTAATATGAGTGCGACCTCTCTGGACATGGTGCCACACAGCTATCTCAGAATATGGGAGACTAAGTCAGGTCTCCAAGTTCAAAGCCAGTCTTAGCTACTCAGCAAGCTCAAGGTCAGCATGAAAATAGTGCCAAGAGCCTGCCTTAGGATGCTGGCTTTCCCCATGTTTTCACATTTAATGCTCAGTCTTCACTAGAGCAATAAGACCAGAAAAGGATACTACACTGTTTCATCTTCATTGCCAACTTGATTGGTCTTAATGTAACCATGGAAAGCACGTCTGGGTATCACTATGTGGGTATTTCCAGAAGGTTTCCCTAAGAAGAGAAGATCTACCCAGAATTGGGAAGCACCGTGCCATGGGCTGGGGCCCTGGACTAAATGTTCCTGTTCCCGACTATGAATACAATGTAACTAGACACTGTACAATCCTGGCACCAGTGACAGACTGTAACCCAAATGTGGCCAAAATAAACTCTTCCTTTCACAAGTTGCTTTTGCAGGGTATTTGGTCAGGGCAACAACAATAACAAAGATAACTAATATAGACGGACCAGCCCACAGTCTTAGTCAGGGTTACTATTGCTGTGAGGAGGAAAGCATTTATTTGACTTACACTTTCATATCTTACGCTACATAGTGAAACCTATCTCAAAACAAAAACAAGCAACAGGCACAAAAATGCTTTCTCTTGTATGCAGAACCTTGATTTATAATCTTATGTGTCTCTGTGTGTATGTCTGTGTAGATGTGTATTTACATCTGTGCGTTTGTCACAGAACTAGAAATAAGAGGGACAGAAGAGATCTTAAGAAAGGGTAGCTGAAGGCATGAAGTTGGAAAGTATAAGAGGGTGCTACCTGCAGGAAGAGTGGAAACCAGCAAACAGAGAAGGAGATCATTGGTCCTGTTGCAAGGATTCTCCTTGAGTTAGTGCTACTCAACTCACACTCAATCTGCCTCCACCCTAGCCTGGCTTGTATCCCACAGGAAGGAATCCACCAGCTTCAGCAAAGGCTGCTGATTCTGAAGGAAGTAGGAATAACTTCTAGAAGCCCCTGGACAGCCCCACTGACCTAGTTGTGGTTTTTGCTTTTATTAAAAAAAAAAAAGATTCATTTATTTTATGTATGTAAGTACACTGTCACTCTCTTCAGACACACCAGAAGAGGACATCAGATCTCATTACAGATGGTTGTGAGACATCATGTGGTTGCTGGGAATTAACTCAGGACTTCTGGATGAGTAGTTAGTGCCTTTAACCACTGAGCCATCTCTCCAGCCCTGTTTTTGCTTTGTTTGTTTGTTTGTTTGTTTGTTATGTTATTATGACATAGCATTATTGTGAAATGCCATGACAAAAAGTATGGGGAGGAAAGGGTTTATTTGGATGATATTTCCATATCATAGTCCACAACTGAGGGAAGTTAGGACAAGAACTCAAGTGAGTCAGGAACTTGGAAGCAGAAGCTGATGCAGAGGCCATGGAAGAGTGCTGCTTACTGGCTTGTTCCTCATGACTTGCTCAGCTTGCTGTCCTATAGAACCCAGGACCACCAGCCCAGGGATGGCACCACCCACAATGGGCTGGACCCTCACCCAGTCAATCACTAATTAAAAAAAAAATGTTCTACAGCCAGATCTTACAGAGACATTTTCTCAATTGAAGTTCCCTCCTTTTAGATAACTCTAGCTTGTGTCAAGTTGACATAAAACTGGCCAGCACACCAGCCAAAGTCATGGGTGTTGTTTTATAAAATAGCAACATGAAAGTGTTGTTTTATAAAATGGCAGCCCTACCAAGGTGTTCCCCTGAACAATCAAACCATGTGACAGGCCTAATATAAATGGAAGTTTATTTGAAACCTGGAGGAGGGGGTGAAGGCAGAAAATGGAGGGGGACAGAGAAGAACGAGAGAGAAAGAAGAGAGGAAAAAGGGAAGAGACTGGCCAGGGGTATGTAGGAGATGGAGAGAGAGAGAAGGGGGAGAGGAGGGAGGGAGGGAAAGCACAGAGAGATGAGAAAGATACACACAGAGAGAAAGAGACAGAAAAAGAAGACAGAGAAGCTTACCTGGCTGTTGCTAGGTAGCTGTTGGGCCAAGCCTAGAGGAAATGCTACCAATGGGAACACAGCAGCACAACTGCAAAGAAGTCCCCACCAACAACTTCAGGATTCTTTTCCCAAACCTCCACATAAAAAAGTACAGCCCACTTGATATCTTGATTTTGATCGTAGATTCCTTGAGAAATCTAGCCAGTCTAGCGTTCAGCAAAATAAATAGAGATCATTGCAGTACATAGAGAGATGGGTGTAGGCTATGCCTAAATACTTCCCTACTTTTCAGGATGGATTTGAACAGTCACAGACTTTGTTATCTGTGGACGTCAAAGCAGGTCTGTTATGTGCAGGAATGACTGGAGTTTAAAGGGATAACTTTTTATGTGACCATAGAAACACAATCCAGTACTCCACAGCTACCGAGCAGATGTTCCTTCACCAGCCACTTCGCTGAGTGTTTCCTATAAAGCAGTGGCATTGGATTGCTCTGCTGTTGCCCCCAAAGCAATAAAGATAAATTCATAGTGGGAAGTTATGTGATGTCTGTGGACCAACAGCCATAAAACCAACAGACAACATACAGGGCATCCTGCCCCAGAGCAAGCATCAGGAGTGGAAAAGACAGAGGGGGACTCACATATGATAAGTAGAGTTATCAGGACAAGGATGGTTGATGGGAGCAGGATGTGGGGACGAGAGGCAATGATGAACACTTAGCAATATAGAAGAGCATGTAACTGTGGAAACTGACATCTAGTAAAGGGCATGGTCATAGCACAGAGCCTGGGCAGATGCTCTGTCATCCCTGTGAGAATGGTTTTCTTGAGCATGGAAATTACTGTCAGAAACTCTGAAGGGCTGGGAAAGACACCCAAGGAATTCCTTCAGAGGGATACACGCTGAGATTTCTCTAAGCTTGTCTTTCAAGAATAAGAATTCTTGAGCTGAGAAGACGGCTCAATGCTGGCTAAGCAAGCGTGAGACTGAGTTCAGATCTGCAGACCTCATGTAAAGTCCGCAACGGTAGCTTGTACTAAACCCAGTGCTGGGAAGTGGAGACTGTCAGGCCCAGGAGTTGCTGGCTGGTCATCTAGCTGAAAGTAGGAAAGAGAGAGAAAGAGAGAGGGAGAGAGGGGGAGAGGAGAGAGAGAGAGAGAGAGAGAGAGAGAGAGAGAGAGAGAGAGAGGTTCCTAATGTTGAACCTCCAGTTTCAATACAGATAAACACCAATGTACACACATATATACTATACAAACACATAGACACACATGTGCATGCAAATGCGTGAGTGCACTCACACTCGAGCTCACACACACACACATACACACACACGCACACGCACACACACACAGATGCACATAAACAGAGTACGAATTTTCAAGACTTTGTGGTGGCCCATGACATAAGCACAGAGCAGGTAAACCCCGTTTAAGGTCAGACTGGACTAATAGTGAGTTCAAGCCCAGACTGAGCTAGACAGCAAGAATCTGTTCAAAAACAAACTATAGCAGCAATAAAAAAAAAAATCTTTAGGAAATCATTAGTGTTGTAGTTAACTCATTTTCCCTTAACTCATTTTCCCTTTCTGATTGTGCCACTGTGTCGCATAAGTCTGTGACGTATGAGTGGAAAGCTACAGCAAACCTTTATCTTACTCTTTAACACACAGTACCGATGTAGACTTCAATTCCTGTGTGGATTTACAGTTTCTGTTCCTCAGAAAGGCTCTCTTGGGGTGGTGACATCAGAGGAGGTCAAATAAAGCAATCAACCAGGATAACCACCTGACCTAAGCGGGGCCTCTATTCTTCTCTCCACAGTGTTCATCCAGACCACGTCTGGGGGGTCCCAGGAAAGATCTGGCATCCCTACAGTTGGCCCAGCTCTCCTTCTCCATTTCTCTAGCAAACAGGGAAGAGGATAGATGTCAGGTCCTGTGACAGAATCTTTCTAGTGATCTATCTAGTGCCACAAGCAGACCAAGTAAAAAGCCAGGGGAGGGAACTAAGACACCAAGTCCAAGCCCAGGGAGCTTTGCTGAACAGTAAAGTGTTAAAGGGTTCAGATGTGGCTCAGTGTTGATATCCTTGGCATTTCTTACTCCTGCTCTCTCAATGGTGTCTTCAAGTAACTCTGAACACTCTGCCTCTCTCTCTAGGAACTCCTTCCTTACCGGTCTCACCTCAATTCTGCTGATGCTCGAAACAGAGGTCTCCGACCTCTCCTCACCTTTAACCTCATCATCTTAATTGCTGTGGCGCTTGGACATTGTTCTTTGAAGTCACAATTTTAAAGTTGCTAAACATTTACTATGAAGTAATCAAGGTTTGGCTAGGTAATGATCAATCGTAGAGATAATGTTTAAATCGGAGGAGGAACCTTATGAGGGTATTCCAGGCACTAATAACAGAAACTGGACTTTGACCTCAGAGAGAATGAGACTTTTATCTTGTCTAAACTACTGTTGTCCGGGTCCCTTCTGGTACTTACAGCTGAATCTAATCACAAAACGTTAGTTTCCATGGGCTGTAAAATAATGGTGATTAGCATTAAATGATTATTTCTTTACAGTGAATGCTCCAGAATTGCTGTTTCATCTAATGTGCACTACAAATAGACAGATAATACCTTCAAATAAGGTCTTTCTAACATTGCCATTCTCTAAAACGGTTTACTTTTTATGTATCCCAACAACTTGGAAAATCAAAACACCTGCATGTATGACATTATGCCATTTTTGTTGATTAAAAGAATGATATTTCATTGATAATTCAGGCTCATCACCACTTTTACCAGGCCTTCAGCCCCTTAGTGTGAAATGGTTTAAATTTTTTCCAAAAGTCAGATCCTCCTTACAGTTCCTGTCAGTTAAGTTTCTGTTCTCCATCGTGGGACTAAACACCCTCATTCTCTCAGTTACCTAAGACAGAATAACACCAAAGCTAGATTGTTCCCCTTCCTTATACCCATCCCTATCGAGACAGTCACTTACTCCTGAGGATCCTGCCTTCCTGGCATTGCCTAGAGCCACTTTGCACTTCCCTATGCCAGGCTGTCCTTCTGATAGAGCTCTAACTTCTTTAATCTAGCAATATTCCAGCAGGATCATCTGATACAATCTATCTGCCCATGGTTTCAACCTATCCTTTGGGTGGGTACAACTCCTGCAGAACTGTAGAGATATTTCTTAATTACAGTTCTGAATATGTCATTGATCTCACACTGAAACTCTCTGGTAACCTGACAGAGTATCCAGGGAAAGCCTGAGCACCCTGAGTTTTCATGTGCAGCTGCCCTGCTATGTCCAGAAGACACTGTTTCCTTGCTGTTAGCCAGGGCCTCTGCTCTTACATTCTTTCTGCCCCTAATTGCAATGACTGTTGCCCTTTAGGAGGAGAGGGTGTGTAAAATTAATTATGTTATATGTAAGTGTTATGCTGAATTAATCCAGCAGCTGTATTTGTTACCTTTGCTAATTTCCAATAACCACATGGACAAACCAAGATTTATTTCAAACTGTACCTCAATACTGGGCAGTTAAGTGATTTATAATAATTTCTAAACTAATCTGGCTACTCCAGCCCCATCCCGAGATACTTCCAGATTATTATTGATCTGGTTCTTTGGGCTTCAGATACTTTTTTCTCATTCTATCTTTTTGGACCCTCTCCTCTTCATGCCAATCTGAATCTCCCTCTCCTCTTTTCTCCCCCTGGCTGGTGGACATCCCGTCCTATTCTGTATGCTGTCCAGCTATTAGGTGATCAGCATTTATTGACAAGGCAGAGAATAAGAATTACAATGCTATGTCCAGATTGAAACAAGATATGAGGACAGAGAAATCTGCATTTGAATAACACAAGGGTAACCTTTAAACAGTGCGCAAAAAACATTATGCCTACTAGGGTGTGACAAGGATGTCCCATTTAAGGCTGAGCACTCTACCCCTCAGAAAATAAATTTTCTGATGCTCTGAATAAAGTTGGCTGTCACAAGAGACTTTAGCTCTTCTCATTTATTGACTCCATTTCCCCAGGTCCCACTGCCTCTAGAGTGAAGACTGGCATGAAGTCTTATCCTTACTTAGCTGATAAACTATTGGCAAGCAATAGTTGCTGAGATGGGAAAAGTCATTTTTTCTCTAAGAGTGTATGTAGCCTCTGGTAAACTGACCAAAATCCAGTGGGAGAGCAGACATCCAGAAATATATGGGTGGTCCTAAGTGGTTTGACAAGGTTTTTGTTTGCTTTGTTGTTGTTATTTTTTGTTTTGTTTTTAAAGTGCACAAAGTTGAATAGACAGGGAAAAGGGAGTAGATCTGGAAGGAATATGATCAAGTTGGATCAAGTTGTCTCTTTCTTTCCGTGTGTGTGTTTGTGTGTGTGTGTGTCTGTGTTGTGTGTGTGTGTGTGTGTGCCCAAATCATTCAGGAACTACTTTACTCATATTAAAGCGAGGGGAGAAAAGGCAGCCGTTGCCTTAACTGACAGAATCCTGTGATTGGGTGACAGTATAATAACAATTTTAGAAAGCTTCTGGTCTTACTCTCCCCTGTCTCCCTGACTTCTGCTGTGGGGCGATAATATGTACCCTCACTCCACCGTGCTGAGTGCCTTCTTCTCCCAACACATGTCATACACACATACAACAACCATGTCCACAGCATTTGGATGTAGCCTTGAAAGTCCTTTCACTCTCCTCCCCACTCTGTCTCTCTCTCTTCTCCTCTTCTTCCTCCAGGCACCTCCAGTCTCCCATCTAACTTAGCTATTCAGCATCTGTGCCCCAAATCACCACCTAACCTTCTGTGAATATGTCACTCTATCTAATCCCCTTGGAACTCTTTGATTGACTGAGACATCTCATTGCCATTAAATGAAGAGCATCTTGGGGGATAAAAGCTTCCTTCCCAGTCCCTTTGAATAACCCTTGAGCATGACAGTATCTATAGTTGAGTAAGTGCTGACTCCAAATTGAGGAAAGAGCATGGAAGGAATTACAGAATCCAGAAGCTTCAAAGCTCCGTTTTCTGTCAGTCTCTGAAAGTGTTTACAAAGTACTTACATTGAAAAGGCAGCCTTCAAAGCCACCGTCACTTTTACTACATGCAGAGCCAGTGCAGAACAAGTTCCTGTGTTCTGTTCTCCTGGGAAGAAGATGAACTTCCTTAGCTTCTTGGTTACATTTAAAACAAGGAAGTGTTTCAATAGAACAGATATGACATGAGACAGTTTCTACCAGCTACTTCCTACATGATGGCATCAACCAACCCAGTGGATCTCTCCGATTGCTCCCAGGTTAGCCGTTGGACAGCCACTACCAACCAAGCTAGCATTTGCCACCCCTGACCAGTCTAGAGGAGATGAATATGTATGAAACAGACAGATGTAACTACTGGAGGGAGGCAAGTGAGTCCTTCTAGCCTGGAAGAACTTGTGCAGCCAAGCAGGAGCGTAATAGCAAGAGCCTTCTGATCTCAGAATCCCTTCCTGCTTCCTCTCGGAAGTGTTTTCCCCCGTTCTTAATACCTGACTTCAGTGGTGCGGACTTGTTTTCAGCCAGGTAGTAAGCATCAGATCAAAGCTGATTTAAATTTAATATTTCTGTCACTTTACAACCAGAGGTTGTGAGTCAGCCCGGCTCTAGTGGAAACCATCAGAGACACTGAGTTTACAAGCTGCTAGCCATTGTGCCGACGGACAGATCTGCAACAGGAAAGAATTGTAATGAGAAATAAAGAAGAAATCTTAAAGTGTACCAGCAGTGAGGATCTACCCACATGCCTACCATCGGCTCCTCTCACAGGCAACAACAACAGTTTTCCAGTAATGCCTATGTGGATCCCAATGTTGGTTAGTCAACTGTCAACCAGAGTTGTAATTCAAAACTATAAAATCCAAGACCACAGAAATCAGAGAACCCCCCAACACTTATCCAAGAATTCGTGGCTATGTGTCTGTAATAAGTAGTAGTATAAACCATCGGTAAGCAACAGTCTTTTCTTTGCCATTGCAAACCAATAAAACACAATAGAAGGGGAAAGGAGATCTGTAGTAGGAGCCGAGTGACACAAATTTAATAATTGTCTCACCACTAATTAGCTGTGCAATCATTCATCCCACACAGTCTTCAACTGTGCCTGCTTCCAAAGCAAGCAAATAGCCAAGAGACATGGTTATGTAATTCGTAACAGCAATGGTTAATAAGCCATTGAAATGCTCTCAACTGCACTTATCATTAAAGACATGCTAATTAAAGTGAGATATACTTTCTATCTATTAAATCGCCAGTGACTTTTAATGCCAAGAACACATGACATCAAAAGTACTTTGATCATATCAGATTTCTGGAGGCATTGTGAAACATAGCTATATATTATGTTTTTGTTTCCTTCAATCTAGAAATCCTACTATAGATGACTTAACCTAAAAATAAATAAATAAATAAACAAACAGACATTCAAAGATCTTTGTGCTCATCGTCTCACGTGTGTGGCGGTCAGAGGACAACTTGATAGTCAGTTCATTCCTTCTACCATATGTCCTCCAGATACCAAACCCAGATCCTCAGGGTTGGCAAGAAGCACCCTCAGCTGCTGAGTCAGCTTTCTGAACATCCTTTTTCTCTGTTTACAATAGGTTTAGGGTAATAGGACAGCTAACTTTGTTTTCTCCTTTAAAGGTCCTATATTTCCATTTGTTTCTCTTCTTACATTTGTCTAATTTCATTTTTGCATTTATCTTTATTGTGTTCCAGATCTTTTTTTGTCTCTTACTCCTTTCTGTCACTTTATAACATTGGTCTCCAGCTCCCCTCCTCCTCCTCCTCCTCCTCCTCTCCTCCTCCTCCTCCTCGTCCTCTTCCCTGTTCTTTTATTTTTTTTTTTTAAGATCTATTTTTATTTTATGTATGAGTACACTGTAGCTGTCTTCAGACACCAAAAGAGGGCATCGGATTCCATTACAGATGGTTGTGAGCCACCATGTGGGTGCTGGGAATTGAACTCAGGACCCCTGGAAGAGCAGTCAGTGCTCTTAACCGCTGAGCCATCTCTCCAGCCCTCCAGCCCTCCTCCCTGTTCTTTTTTTTTTTTTTTTGGTTTTTCGAGATAGAGTTTCTCTGTGTAGCCTTGGATGTCCTGGAACTCACTCTGTAGACCAGGCTGGCCTTGAACTCAGAGATCCGCCTGCCTCTGCCTCCCAAGTGCTGGGATTAAAAGGCATGCGCCACCACCGCCCAGCCCTCCTGTTCTTATATTTAACTTTATTTCACCTTTATTTTTTCCTTTCCTTGCCAGTTCGTTTATGTGTATGTGTTACTGAGGACTAAACCCAAACTCTTGCACATGCAAAGTGAATGCTCCGCCACTGACTATATCCTCAACCGTCACTTTTGGTGTTGTTTGTTTTTTATTTGCAGCAGTAAGTGCTGTCTTAGGGTTTCTATTGCTGTGATGAAACACCATGACCAAAACAAATTGGGGAGCATAAGGGTTTACTTGGCTTACACTTCCATACTGAAGCCCATCCCTGAAGGAAGTCAGGACAGGAACTCAACCAGGACAGAAACTTGGAGGCAGGGGCTGATGCAGAGTCCGAGGGCTGCTGCTCAAGGACTTATTCCACATGACTTGCTCACTCTGCTTCCATATAGAATCCAGGACCTCCAGCCCAAGGGTGTGCTTACCCATAGTGGGCTGGGCCTTCCTTATCAATCACTAATGAAGAAAATGCCACACAGGCTTGCTTATAGTCTTATCTTATGAAAACATTTTCTTACTTGAGGTTCTCTCCTCTTAGGCGACTTCAGCTTTTGTCAAGTTGACACAAAAACTTTTCAGCGTGGGTACTAAACCCACCACTTCCTTTATTTTATTCAACTATTTTATATTAACCATAAATACTTTTTAACTTCGTTATATACCCTACATTACTTTTTTTTAAATTTCTGTTCAACTGGCTTTATACAATTTCCATATCTTGTTTTATTAAGTGTATTTCCATTGTAGCGTTTCCAAGTGGCTGCCGCAGTTGGAGCAGTTTGTTTAGAGCCCCCCACCCCCCAGTGGAGCAGATTTCTCAAGAACATTTCCAAATAAAATCAGAAAAACATTCAAACCAAAAGATTCCCAAACTGTAGCACAAAAAAATTTAAGAACCGTAAAAGCATGAACCCGGTACCTCCAAACGATAATAGCACATCAACTACCAAATCCAAAGATACTCAAATGATTAATGACAAGCAGAATTCAAAGATCTTCCTGTGGAACGGTAAAATCGTGCCAGGAAGCTTGGTGGGTAGAGTGGGTTGAAACCTAGGAGACTCAGTGGGCACACACCTGAGACTTAGGTGACTCACAGCTCGCTACCAGACTCCTAGCCTGGAACGCGTGCCATGTTCCCTACATAAAGAAATATGACCTTTGGTCATGTTGGCCCAAAACAGAAGTCCCTAGGGGGCCTGAGGGCTTACCCAATAAGCTCCCTTCCCAGACATTCTTCCCTGCAAAAGGTATTTAATCTTAGGCCCATTCTGAGAAGTTGGGTATGTATACACCCATTTCCCACCATGAATAGCCAATAAACAATATGGTTAAACAGGGACTGTCACTTTCATCAAGATCCGCCATGGCCTTTGTCTACAGACCCAAAGAAGGCCCATCTGAGCTCCCAGACAACCTCTGCCAAGCTAAGGACAATCACCACTAAGCTAAGCTGGAGCTCCCGCTGAACTGAAGTCTCCATCCTGAGGGTCCCAACTCCATTCTTGGCTCTTCCATGATTCCCAAGGGCACCTGGATTTCCAGAGTCTGAGAACCCCACGGCCCTGACCTCATCGTAGGCCCGGGGACCCCCGAACCAGCTCTGGCTTTCCTGCATCTCAGACCGCGCTTTCCTGCTTCCCCCACCCCCCACCCCCGGAACAGTGCCCCCCCCCAGCTTCCCTGAAAGCTCAGCACACTGCCCAGAGCTGCATGGGCTAAGCACAGCCAAACTCCCTGCGTTCCACCTCCCAAGCAGCCATGTCCTGTAGAGAGGCAGAATGCAGACCCATATCTACCTAAGAAGAATCAGTGATGAGGAAGATAAATGAAAGTAAGAAAATCAAAAATCAATCCAGAGCCAGTAGTGGTGGCGCACGCCTTTAATCCCAGCACTTGGGAGGCAGAGGCAGGCAGATTTCTGAGTTCCAGGCCAGCCTGATCTACAGAGTGAGTTCCAGGACAGCCAGGGCTACACAGAGAAACCCTGTCTCGAAAAACAAAAAAAACAAACAAAAACAAAAAACAAAAAAACAAAAAAAAATCAATCCAGGACTCAGAGAAAGTCATCTGGGAGCTCGCCCTCCAATATGAGGCACGGGCAGGCGGGGGACACCCAGAGACCCATCCATACCTCACCCCCATGGCCTACCAACAGTGGGAGCCATTAGGATGTGCAAGTATATGGTGGACAGAGAGAAGTAGAAGAATGAGCACTATGAAGAGAGGCAGAAGTGGAGACGCAAGGGTGAGGAGGAATAGCCTCTTGTGAGCAGCTTGCCCATGGAGAAGTCCTGATCATGCTGTCTCAAGGGCCATGTCTGGGTCTGTAGCTATACAGAAGTAGGGGTCTGTGTTGGTATCTGTGGCATGTATTACTACTAAAGTCCGTGTGAACATCCCTGGTCTGAGGTGCCTCCTGGGACCATATTGATGTCCAAGGGCTATGCAGAACTGGCCCCGCCCTCCCCATCCCTAGCTATAGCACTTGGGAGAGCAAGGAGAATTGGTCTTGCCCCTTGCCAGTTGCACCAGTGGGTGAGCTAGCCAGGGCAGTGCTGGAGAGCTCACCCTGATGATGTGGGTGCAGGAGAGCTGGCTAGCTGACCAACTCAGCTACCACCCAGGCCCAGATCCAGGTTTTGAGTTAGTGCATCCCAACATCGACCCCATCTATGAACTTCTGGAGCCTGTGAAAGGACCCAGTCCTGCCGATTCAAAACTGCAGGATCTCCATAACACAGGGTAACAGCAGGATATCGGAGAGGAGGCCCAGTGAAGAGCCAGTATTGATAGTATAGCAGAAGCCAGAGGCCTTGAACTGGACCAATGACTCATTGCAATAAACATTTGCAAATAAAGCTGTGTGGATAAAAAGATGTACCGTGGGACACACTGTGATACACTACAGCTGATACAAGATGTTTTGTTTTGATTTTGTTTTGTTTTTATTTGTTTTTTGTTTTTATTTTATTTTATTTTATTTTATTTTATTTTATTTTATTTTATTTTGGGAGGGGTTACAAGGGCAGAGGGTAGATATAAAGGGAAGCAGAGATGAGTGGGATTGGGGTGCATGATGTGAAATTCACACAGAATCAATAACAATTTTTAAATTGTCATCTGGGAGTGGGCCAAGAAGGTATAGGCAACTGAACTGAAGCAGAAAGCCTGTGATCTGCAGGGGAATTGACAGCTAAGCTGACTTTCTCAATGACAAGTGAGCATAGGTTAATAACATCTGCCCTCGACTCAGCTGATTAGGGCTCTTTAACTGATGGAGAAAAGACATCAAATAGAACAAAGGTCAAGGCTGTAGCTGCAAGGTTGTTCTAAGTTAGGTTTGCTTCTACCCTCAAGAGCTGAGTGTAATTATCCAGAAAGGCGAACAAAGGCTCCTGTTGACAGCCGCTCAGCTTCGGTTAATGACATCACCCTTCAACACAGCTGATTAAGCTCATTATTTTACAAAGGAGCCATTATAAGGCTGGTAGCCAGATTCTTGTTACCTATTTTAGAGTTTAGGACATTGAAGCTCAGAAATGTTAGAGTCTTGCTCATGTGAAGGTCAGAACTAAATGAAATCAGATTCCAAACCCCTGGGTTGTATCCATACAGTAGCATATTACCATCCATAAGGGAAGAGGATTGAGGTGTGCCAGCCACAAAGTAGATGAATTAGCCAGCGAAAGTGAAGGGAAGCAATTAAAAGGTAAAGTTTGCCACCCTGTCCCCAACCTCCTTTTATCTGGGATGCTACAGCAAGGTTTTGCCCACACTTAGGATGGATCTTCCCATTTAAACTAACTTGATTTTTTAAAAAATTCCTTTACAGGTATGCAGTGGTGGTATGAATAAGCTTGGCCCATGGGAAATGGCACTATTAGGAGGTGTGGCCTAGTTGGAGGAAGTGTGTAACTGTGTAGGTAGGTTTTGAGGTCCTATGCTCAGGCTCCTCCCAGTGCAGAAGAGACTCCTAGCTGCCTGAGACAGTCTTCTCCTGGTTGCCTTACAATCAAGATGTGGGAGTCTCAGCTCCTCTAACACCATGCCTGCCTGGACACTGCCATGTTTCCTGCTATGATGATAATGGACCAAACTTCTGGACCTGTAAGCCAGCCCCAATTAACCGTAGTCCTTTATAAGAATTACTTTGGTCATGGTGTCTCTTCGCAGCAATGGAAACCCTAACTAAGACATATGCTAAGTAGTTGATTACAGATCCTGTCAAATTGACAACCAAGATTAACCGTCCCAAGTCTCTTGATGTCATGCTTAATTTCTAAATGAAAACAGGAAGGGTACATTTCACATTCAAATTACGATACAGGGTTCATTTCCTTATTATATAAAGAATTTCTGTGAATCAGTGAGAATAAGCCAACGAGCCTCTAGAAGACACTACAAGAATTTGAATAGTCATACACAAAAGCACCTATTAATGACTTCTACATCAAAAATTCTTAGTGTGCTCCATACTTAGAGATAGTACAAAATGAAGCTGTTACAAAATACCAATTCCCCTATTGTGCTTTATTACCATTTTAAAACTTTAAAATTTACTTGGAGAAAATAACATCAAACAAATACAAGAAATTATAAGAATATGAACCAACAAAACCACTGTGATGTATTTAAGTGTAAAATCTAAATGCTTTAGGTACAGTTGGGGCATAGGTTGCTGTACAATTGCTGTGCAATTTGTGGGGAAATATTACTTTGTTAGTTGACAATAACGGCAGTGAGTTTAAAGTGGGAAAATAAGCTCTTTTTGTATCATCCGGTTCTCATAAAATGTTTTTAATTAGTGTCACAAACTCCAGTTCTACAATCTGATACAATTTCAGAAACAAAAGCAAGCAAGGATTCTCACTAAGGTTTAGGAAGTGTGATCCAGTCTATGGAGGATGAAGCTTCTTTACAGAGTAAATGGAGGAAAAGCCTTTGAAGTCCCATGTGGCTGCATTTTAATCCTTTCTGAGGAGACAGTGGAGTTGGATTCTTTAACAAACCTCTGACCTTTTATTCTTCTATTGTAAAATGAGGCAATAACCCCTTCCCACAGTTTGGGGCCATGAGGCTGGCATGAGTCCCTGCAGAGGATCTGTGCTTGATTTGGGCCAATTCTCTTCTGCTTTCTCCTCCTCTCTCCTGATGATTAAGAGAAGAAATAATAGGATCCTTAGCAGGCTAAAGGAATGGAATCCAAGAAAGTTCCATGGCACCTTGAATAGTAGGAGACCAATTGAGGGACCTCTACTGAAAGCCAGAGAAAGAGCCATGGCCATAAGTCTAGTCGCAGGTACTGGAGCTTCATCAGGGCCAAGTAGATCAGAATGGTCATGAGTCAGTCCAGAAACCAAGATGTTCAGTTCTCAGGCAATGGGCAATAGACTTGCGGGGATAGGGGTGGGGGGCTTAGTAGCTTTGTTTCTTAGCTAGAGGAAACTGTTCTGAGAGGCCCTGGAGAACTCAAAGGAAGGCAACTCAGTGCCAAGTGAGAGGCTAGTCAGCCGCATCCCCATTCTCCTCTTCCTCTCCCCATCCCCCATGAGGCAACATCTGTAAAAGGCCAGAAATCTCATCTCACACCTGCTGAGGAACAGAAAAGAGAGGAATGATTATTCCTCTCCTCGAGCTGAGGCCAAGCTATGAGGAGACCCCTGTGACCTAGGCATGAGCTCATTGGAAAGTTGTTTCTTAGGGAATTAGGTAAGTTGGGAGGTCTCTGAGAAGAAACCAGAAGTTCTATCCCCATTTCAAAGAGCCCATGGCTGGGCCACATTACAGCCAGAAATAGGCGCTCAGATTCTGCCCTCGGCCCCTTTCCCCCTTCTGTCTCTTATCATGGCGTTCACTCCCTTTCTGTGCCCTTAAAGCTACTTCCTCCTTTAAGATCAATGCAATGATGCTACCTCTTATCTACCCACCGGCACGGACATCTTTTATAGGTTTTTTTAAAAAAATGTAAGATAAATATTTTTGAATACTTAATCTTTACACAAAATCACAGAAATGCACATTTAAACAGAAAGCTGTTTTAACCTATCAGATTATCAACATTGATAATACTGATAATACTGAGTAAAGTTGTTAATACTACCACGTGTGAAGACAGAGTAGTCCTTTACAATGTTTCATTGGATGTGAGGGCGATCTGGCTGCGACATCTGTCACCCCATTGATCGCCAGGGTTGATTCGGCTGATCTGGCTGGCTAGGCGGGTGTCCCCTTCCTCCCTCACCGCTCCATGTGCGTCCCTCCCGAAGCTGCGCGCTCGGTCGAAGAGGACGACCTTCCCCGAATAGAGGAGGACCGGTCTTCGGTCAAGGGTATACGAGTAGCTGCGCTCCCCTGCTAGAACCTCCAAACAAGCTCTCAAGGTCCATACAATGTTTCATTAATGTCATTGAACTAAACTTTGAAGCAAACCCCTCTGGGAGAAATCAAGAAACACAAACCAGTTAGGCCACTTGCAGAGCTCCTCTCCCTCTGCTCCCCAGATCCAATCCTCATCTCCAGCTCTGCAGCAGAACACCTATGGCAGAGGCCTTCCTTTCCCCTCCCCCCCAACCCCCCAGCTCCCATTTCCTGGGGATTCTACAGATCTTGGTCTTGGAACCTTCTAACCTCCCTCACCCAACTCATTGCTTTGTTCCAGCCCCTCCCCCCCAGCAGGACTCCAGCCCCCCACTACCCTCCCCAGCTAACCCCAGGACTGCCCTCTCAGCACAATAAGCAGAGTGAAGACAGATCAATACACTACCTTTGCCCCTTCAGTTCCAGCCCACCAGTCTCGTCCCCAGCTGTAGAGCAGAAAAGCTGCTGTGATTTTTCCTTTCCTCTCTGACCCCATCCCCAAATCATCACAAAGCCCTTCTCCCCCAGACTTCCTTCCCCCAACTCATCCCAGGGTCCCAGCCTCCAGCATCAGCAGGCACTCCCTTTGCACACACTAGGTGAGCAGGCCAGGAAAGAGGACAACACATAGCCACCACACTCCCTGAAAATCCAGAGAGGAAACAGAAACTAAGGAACAAAATATCCACCCAACAAAGACAAGTCCAGAAATCAGCACCTAGACTGTAATCATCCCATACCCAGATGTCTTGCTGTCACTGTGAAAACACTAGGTCTCCACCAGAGCCCAGCTCTCCCACCACAGCAGGTCCTGAATATCCCCACAAAGCTGAAGCAAAAGCAAGAGACCGTAAAGCCACCTGGATGAAGATGACAGAGGTCGTTAAAGAGGAAATGAATAAAAATCCCTCATAGACATCACACTTAATGGAAGGAAACAAATAAAGCTTTTGACCTAAAAATGGAAATAGAATCCACAAAGGAAACACGAATTGAGGGAATTCTGGAAATGAAAACTTCAGGAATTCGAACAGGTACCACAGAGGTAAACTTCACCAACAGAATACAAGAGATGGAAGAGAGAATCCCAGGCTTTGAAGGTACAATAAAAGACGTGGATACATGGGGCAAAGAAAATGTTAAATCTGAAAAACATCCAAGAAATATGGGACAATGTGAAAAGATCAAACCTAAGAAACATAGACAGAGGAAGAAGAAGAATTCCAGCTCTGAGACCTCAACATAAAACCAGAAACACTGAAGCTGATAAAAAAGAAAGTGGGGCTAGCTTTGAATACAGTGGCACAGGAGACAGCTTTTTCAACAGAACACAATAGATCAAAAATTAATAAATGGGACCTCATGAAACTGAAAAGCTTCTGTAAGGCAAAGGACAGCATCACTTGGGCAAGGTTGAAGCCTACAAAATGGGAAAAGACTTTTACCAATTCCAAATCCAATAGAGAGCTAATATTCAAAATATATAAGGCACTCAAGAAACTAGAAATCACAAAACCAAATAAATCAGTTTAAAATGGGGCGCAAATCTAAACAGAGAATTCTCCATCAAAACTCAAATGGATGGGAAACACTTAAAGAAATAGTCAATATTCAATATCCTTAGCTGTCAGAAAAATGCAAATCAAAACCACTTTGAGATTTGATCTTACACCTGTCAAAATGGCTAAGATCAATAACACAAGTGACAGCTCATGCTGGGGAGGGTATGACATGAGGAGAGCCCTCATCCATGGCTAACGGGAGTGAGAACTTGGACAGCCACTATGGAAATCAGTGTAACCTTTCTTCAGAAGGTTGGCACCTGATCTACCTCGAGGCCCAGCTATACTACTCTTGGCCGTGTACAAACAAACAAACAAATAAAACCATTCTGAGTGAGGTAATCCAGACCCAGAAAGACAAATATGCTATGTATTTGCTTATTATATGTGGATATTGACCGTTAAGAATATGACAACCAAGTTACAATCTACAGACCCAGAGAGTTTAGGTATAGAGGAAGCGTCTAAGGTGGATACATGGATCTCCCTGGGAGGGGAAACAGAATTTTACAGGTGGACTGGGGGTGGGGGTGGGGACAGGAATGGGAGGGTTGGGTGAGGAGGATAAGGGGAAATAGAGGGTAGAGGGAGAGAATTCTGAGACGGAGATATGGAATTGAAGGGCATTTGAGGGGTGATATGGAAATCCAGTCCTAAGATATATGAAGGTCCCCCTGATAAATAAGGATGCAGAGTCCCAACTGCCCAGATCTTGTTACCAAATAACCTTTCCAGTACTGGGACTGGATTGTATTCAATTGAGTTGTTGATCAACTGGGTCCAACAGAAATCCCCAAACAACCCAGGCTGTTGCTAAGACAAAGAATTGCACTCTGCAGACAATGGGGGAGGGGGGACCCACTGCCAAAGACAACACCTACACAATTCATTGAACATGGAAAAGATTAGCCAGTGTTTATATGGAGCCATCATGCCTAGCTCCAATATTTTGTTGTGGGAAGGTACTCTGCAAACTACCAAAAGAGAAATGGAAACACCAATCCAGCCACAAAATCCTTGACCTACAATCTGTCCTGCCTACAGGATATGACAGCACAGTGGTTCTCAACCTATTGGTAACAAACCCTTTGGGGTCACCTAAGACTAGGAAAACACAGATATTTACATTGTGAGTCATAACAGTAGAAAAATTACAGTTATGAAGTAGAAATGAAAATAATTTTATGGTTGGGGGTCACCACAACTGTATTAAAGGGTCACAGCATTAGGAAGGTTAAGAACCACTGTGCTGGTTGTGATGAAGAGCCGATGAGAGTAGCAAGTAAATATCTGCTATGCAAGATGTCTGATATATGACCCAGGAAAGGGTTGTTCAACCCCCCAAAGGGGTCAAGACCCACAGGTTGAGAACCGCTGCCCTTGCAGTTCACTTTTATTTCCTTTTAGCTTCTTCTCCGTTGTTGAGTTCTAATTTTATCTACAAATTTGGTGAAGACAATTTTCCCATGCTTGCTTCTCCAATTGCTATATTCCTTTGAGAATATTTTGGCTTTCTTTTATTTTTTTCTTCTTAACATATAAAGTCTTCCTTAAAGCAGAAGGCCAGTGACTGTTCACCTATATTTTTGTCAGGAATGTTTAATTGCAACACATCACCCTCTCTGGAATCCACTTTGGTGTGAAATGAGGATTATAGTTTCAATCACTGTTTTGGCAGTAGCCCATCTTAGAAGAGCTTTCCTTCCCAGGGGCCACAGCTATGCTAGCTGAACAGTTTCCTCAGGGCAAGAGCCATGGTTTAGTTTGAGGAGAGAAGGGTTGGTTAGTCAGGACTGCCTAAGCTGTGGAACAGAAAGCTTTATGATAGAGAGGGTGTTTCAGAGTGAGCCAAGTATTTTATACACATTTGGACCCAGCCATACAGATGACCTGAAGAGGGACAGGGAACAGCTTGGCTAAACATCATCATGACAACGTTAAATGAAAGAGCTAATTGGGGAAAGGTCATTTCCTTAACCATGTACGTCAAAATGACAGTTTGACGTTTCCTGGGAAAGGGGCCACAGAACTATTCACAGGCGAGCGAGCTGCCAGCTCAGAAGGGAGGCGTGGAAGGGCAGCTTGGCCACAAAGAACAAAATGTGAAATGTGTTAACAAGTGACAAGGTAGAGATTCTAATGCTCTTTCTGCTCCTTAAAATCCAAATGACCTTTTAAAATGTACCCGATCAAACTGTCGTTTTCTAACAGGCACAAGAAAATACCCGATCCTCCATTTGGCTGAGAATTGGGAAGTGCCACATAATTTTGGCCCCGGAGTGGGCGGCTCCCTTTTCCCACAAACTGGAGTGCTGAGGTAAAGAGTAGAGACGGTTAGAAAGTGGAGGTAGAGTTGGAGAGTGGAAATGGACTGGAGAGTGGGGGCGGAGCTGAAGAATGGGGACAGAGCTGGAGAGTGGAGACACAGCTAGTGAAGCTGGAGATGGAGAGGTCCACCAGCTGCAGACTGAAGACAGGTCAGGGAGTGGATGGGCAGATTTTACGTCTGTGTTTTCCTCCCTAACGAGAAGGGAACATTTTGGGGCGCGGTGGGAGGAGCATGGACTTTGGAATCAAGCCAGGATATGGATCCTGACTCTGCTCTGTGAGACCTGAAGCACATTTATTAACTTCTCAGGGACTTCAGTTACATCTCACACAATGGAGAGAAAGCAACACCTTGGTCAGAGAGCGGAACTAGACCATGATGCATATAAAGGACCTAGAGGAAAGCCTAGGACGGAGTGAGTGGTAGCTGATCAATCTTTGCCATTTCTTTCTTTCTTTCTTTTTTTTTTTTTTTTTTTTTGTTGTTGTTGTTGTTATTTTTCAAGACAGGATTTCTTTGTGTAGCCCTGGCTGTCCTGGAACTCACTCTGTAGACCAAGCTGACCTCGAACTCAGAAATCTGCCTGCCTCTGTCTCCCAAGTGCTGGGATTAAAGGAGTGCGCCACCACTGCCCTGCCAACCTTTGCCATTTCTGTTAAGTACTTCTGTTTTCCTTTCCCTGTTTCTAAATAATGGGTTTACTTAGATGTCAGTATACAAATGGATTTGATAACTATAAACAAGAAGTCTCAAAAGAGTATGGAGACCCCCTCCTATCCTTTTTTCCTTGGCCATGCTTGTGGTTTGAACCTCCTGTTACAGAAGTTTTGAGGGATGTCCTTAAGAATTCTGGAGTCTCTCAGCTGTTGGTGAGTGTAACTTGGGAGGCTAGGGACTCAGAAAATTCGTCAAAACCACCCTAAGGCAGTAGCTTTCAGCTTCACACACCACAGAGGGCGAGTTTTAGAGGGCTTACCATAGGTGGCAGCTAAGAGAAAATTGGAGAAATGAGAGATCCAGTTAGTAGAAGAATGTCGTAGGAAACAGGTCTGGGACCTTCCTAAGGCTGTAACCTTTCAATACAGTTCCCCATGCTGGGTGAACACAACCATAAAATTCTTTTTGTTGCTACTTCGTAACTAAAAATTTGCTACTGTTATGAATTGTAATGTAAATATCTGTGGTCTCAATCTACCTCTACCCATAGGTTGAGAACCACTGACATTGGATAATATTGAGACACTAGTCTGTGAACTCTTACTTTGGCAGAAACTGGAGTGAGGCATGGTGCAGAGCCAGTCAGTCTAGTTGATCCAACTGGGAGGCACACAAAAGACTTCTCTAACTTTGTCACATCCTCATCTACAGCTTGTAGGCAAATGTAGGAGAAAACAAGGAATCCAGAAAACACACTTCTTTTCTGGCATACCTGACCTCCAGCAAGGATATCCTCAACTATTTCCTCAGGATTCCTGCCCTACCTGACCAGTTTCTATCTCCTGTCCTCACCATTAGAGCCTCACACACACTAGGAAAGAACTCTATCACTGAGCCAGCCCCTCACCCTCTACACACAGTTAGCGTTCATGGATGGACCATTTCTATTGTGTCTTGTGAATTATAGTGTGTTTGACCACATCTCTGGCTTCTGCCTAGTGGATTCCTACAGTACCTACTGAAGGTACTCTGGCCAGCACAGGCCTGACAAGCCTTGCCTTCTCCCCTCAGTCCCTCTGCCTTGCTAAAAAAAAAAAACAACAACAACAAAAAACTTAGATTACATTACTAGAGTTAGCCACCAAGGTCTATTCCCTTATTTGGCCACTTCCTTTTCCTGAGGCAAACTCACCAAGGTCCAACTATCAAAGTATTGAACTCCAGCAATCAAAAGCCCCCTTTGGCTCATCTAATTAACATGTCCAACCAAAATATAGCACCGCATCCTAGCCCATTCTAACAGAGACCTTTTTTTCTCTTCTTAAAAATTATACCTACAAGGTCATTTGCTGACGGTTTTCTGCCTGAGTCAGAAAGCAGCCACTCTAACTTTTCTTCTCTTGTTTAATAAAAGATCTCTCTGAGAAAACATGCGTTTGAGTGTGGTTGGCGGGGAGGGGTGTCTTTCACTCACTCCAACTCCCATGAATGGGGAAACATAAATTCTTCTACACGTTGCCAAAAGTCTCTGGTGGCAAGATAACAGGGAAGCTTTTCCAGTCACTAAAGAGAAGGTAGAAACAGATCCATTAAGAACATGAAAACGAGGAGATTTCGCTTAGCTTTAAGTGTGGTTTTCAACAGTACTGACCTCTTATTAGTTATCTGGCAGTAAACTAATATTAAAGATACATAAGACTGATGTCCAGGTTAGCATAGAGCATAAACATTTAGATGACTCCTTTTTAAAGAGCTTATCTAAGCATGACCTGTCAATGAAAGTAGCTGACATGTTCTCAGCAGGAGACTTGGTAGTTTGTGTTGGCGGAGTCCAAACCAGGAAGTAATTCAACACAGTTAAGCTGGTAAATGGAGCTTTGGACGAACTAAACCCGTGGGAGCTTGAGGGAGCAATGATTTCCATAAGGCCTCTCACCTGTCCTGATACAGCCGACATCTCAGTCACCTGACTTAAGGAATTCTCCTTATCATGATTGAAATGTAGGCATCTAGAGGGTAGAAACTATCAGCTACTTAAACATCATGGGTGCAGTTTTGTGGAGTCTAGAATAAAATGGAAGAACATTAGCAATTAAGGTAACAGAGTCACTCTGAGAGAGTCAAATACAGGGTTAGGTCCTGAGACACCATTTTTTCTTTTCAAAAAACAACCTTGGGAAAGTCTTTCTTTAAAGTCCTATGGAAATACGGCGCCAAAAATAAAGGCTGTGAGATAGAATGCTTGCACTTCTGAATCGGAGTCACGTGTTCTTTGCATTGGGCCACCAGATGTTCTTGAGGTAACCAGCCAGTTTAAGTTCCTCCTTTTTCATCTAGGGAAATAGTATCAACTTTAGGCAAGAATAGCAAGAGGAATCTGTGGTTCTTTTCAACGTTCCCCATCCCGAGGCTTCAATGGCAAGTACCTCTGGTACTTAGCATCACAGTTAAAATAAGCAGACAAGAACTCTGAACCCTGAATCCAAATATTGATTATAGCACCTGATAGTTACGATACAAACGAAAGTACCTAAATTTGTTGATGGTTGGAATGGATAGATAAGGAAGAACCCACTGACTTCATACTCTTGGTTAGTAGGTAACAAAGATTGGGGCCAACCTCTTTATGTCTTCTCCCCACTGAGTAAAAAAGAAGATTTTTATAATTAATGCAAATGTATTCAAGAGATAAATTAAAATGACTGCTGTGTGATGAAACTTTTCCTAGGGTGATGCAACACACACATCTATGTCTCCCATACAGGGTGCCCACGACAGACAAAAATGCAGATACCATAGTCTCAGTTAGGGTTTTCATTGCTGCAGAAGAGACACCATGACCAAGGCAACTCTTAAAAAGGAACACATTTAATTAGGACTGGCTTACAGGTTCAGAGGTTCAGTCCGTTATCATCAGGGCAAGAATCCTGAGCCTGGAGAAGGAGCTTAGAGTTCTAAATCTTGATCAGACTCCGGCCAGGAAAAACTGATTCTTCTGCACTGGGCGGAGTTTCAAAGCCCACCCCCACAGTGATGCACTTTCTTCAACAAGGCCACACCTACTCCAACAAGATCACACCTCTCATGGACCAAGCACCTTCAAGCTACCACAAGCACGGAAGTCCAACTTCCGTGAAGTGTGAGTTTGGTGGGTTTTTTTCCATATTTATTTATTTACTTGCTTACTTATCCACTTTACATCCTGGTCGCTGATCCCTCCCAGTCCCGTCCTCACACAGTCCTTCTCCCCCACCCCTCCACCCCTTCTCTCTGAGGGTGGCACCCCCCACCCCACATATTCCTCCACTGTGGCATATCAAGTCACTGCAAGGCTAGGCGAATCCTTTCCCACTGAGGCCAGACAAGGCAACTCAGGCAGGGGAGCAGATTCCACAGACAGGCAACAAAAGCATGAGTTTTATTGGAGTGACTTGCAGGAATATGGGTGAAGGATTAATTAGAGGAGCAGAAATGACTCAAAGACAGCTGCATCATTAAAGCCTACCCCAGCATGGGTGACAGCTCACCAGAATCTGAGAGCCTGAAGCACACTGCACAGCCTGCAGGCAGCTCAACACATTGAAGAATGTCCTTTCCAGGTGGTTCTTTAAACCTTTGCCAGGCCACCGGTTTCATCTAAGCCTTTTTTGCAGCTTGGCTTGTCTAAAAGGGAATTCAGCCTTTGCTGCTTTCTTTGGCAGGGAGGGGCATAGGAAATTTGTCAGTTTCAGGGACTTCCTGAATATATTTTAAGCTGTTTACCTTTGAGCTTCCTTGCAGCATGGAATGTTTCCACCTTGTGGAAACTAATACAACAATCACCTTGACACACACACACATAAATTATTTTCCATCCATTGTTGTTCAATATATAGAAAACAACCAGCATGTTCTAGAAACTGTACCAGATACTAGAGGAAGGAGAACTAGATGTGGCTTTTACCTTCACATAGCCTGGATGGAGAGCTAGAATATAAATGGTTATTGGACTAGACATCAAAGTTTAAACTGTACTAAGTGTTCTAAGGGAAAGCACAGAGCGTCACCCTCCACAGAACAAGGAGGCATGACAATTCCTTAAGGACTAGTTCCGCAACTATG
This sequence comes from Mastomys natalensis, assembly GCA_021653895.1. NCBI lineage: Eukaryota > Metazoa > Chordata > Mammalia > Rodentia > Muridae > Mastomys > Mastomys natalensis. The sequence goes on from JAJTUV010001831.1 coordinate 174,484, forward strand.
GTGATGGCTCTTCCCTAGACCTTGTCTTGCTGTTTCCTTGTAGAAAGTAGAAATATGTTCATCCCTTCTGCAGTAATGTGTATTTCAACAAGACCTATGTAGAAGCAATGACCACTTCCTTAGTGTTTAATTACAAACACACAAAGCCAAGGAAAGAATTTTTTTTAATACCCAAGGTAGGGGACTGGGGTTTACAAAAAATGACAATCCTGATAACAGCATCTTAATTAGGATTCTGGCCAGGTAAACAGAAATCTAAAGGGAAGTTTCTGTTTACCAGAAAACTCCCTTAATCTTCCCCCTCAAAGGTAAATTGCTTCAGGCAAGGTTTTCTGGTCAATCTGAACAGCTCATATCAGCTCAAAGACTCCCACCCTGCTGACCCATACAGACCCACTTGTTTTTCCTGCCTTTTTGCCTCTCTACAGCCAGTCCCCACCAAGAGATCGGCTTGGCAGTTTGATCCCCAATAAACCTTTCTTTCTACCCATGGAGTGATCAGTGGTGGTTTCATTGCATTTACAGAATTAAAAATGGGAAAGGAGCCCAGCTCAGTTATTGACAGTCGGAGGGTACTGTGTGATGAGTGTCAAGTCCCTCCAGCATAACACTAGCTGCCAGTTCTTTCTCTGCACTCTGTTTATCCGTGGACAAATCCAGTTAGAACTTGAAAGTGCCACAATGGTCGTCAACTTTTGTTGTTGTTTTTGTTTTTTTAGGGGTTTTGATATGTTTTTGTTTTGGTTTTAGATTTATTTACTTTTAGGTCAGATGTGGAGGTGCACACGCCTTTCATTCTAGCACTAGAAAGACAGGGACAGTGGATCTCTGTGAGTTTGAGACCAGCCTGATGTACACAGTGAGTTCTCGGACAGCCAGGGCTAAATAGAGAGATTCTGTCTCAAAAACAAACAACCCCTTCCCAAAAAAACAAAAAAGATATGCTTACTTTTGTGTGTGTGAGTATCATTGTTTTGCCTGTGTCCATGTATGTATATACCACATGCATGTCTGGCACCCTCATAGGACAGAGGAAGGAAGGTGTTGAAGTCCTTGGAACTGTGATGGAGGGAACCAAACCCAACAGCTCTACTAGAACAGTAAATGCTCCTAACTACTGAGCCATCTCTCCAGCCCCACACAGTCTTCTGCACTGGGTATCTGGTGGATCCTGAAGAGCAAATTTTGAACTTGGTATTGTCTCCCTGATTCTAGTTGCTGAGATCAGTTTTCTCTTAGCTTCGTGGCATGAAACATGAATGTGTATGACTGCAGATTATTAGTGCTTTCATAGTGTAGTGGGCAGTGTGTTAGCCATGTATATTATTGGCCTGATCTGTTCATAAGCTTACCCCAGAGCACACAGATTGTGGCACATATTTAAACATCTGTCCAAAGTGTGAAAGAAAGCCATTAGATGCTTTAGAGGAAAATGTTGTTCTGATCTAATTCAGATTTTAAAAAGATAAGGTCAGTGCTAGGGTTGGAGGTTTAAAGTGCTCACTGTGCAAGCAAGAGGATTCTAATCCCTAGCACTCACAGAAAGGCATGGCTACGTGTGCCTGTAACCCTAGCCAGGCATGACTGATGTACAGCACTGGAAGGTGGAGACAGGAGAATCCCCCAGAGCTCACTGGCCAGACAGCCTCACTGAAATTGTAAGCTTCCAGTTCAGTGACAGACCGTACGCCAAGGCAATAAGGCTGGAAATAATGGAAGATATTCTCCATTCTGCCATATTCTGACCTCTACCTCTTAAAGAGCATAGGCAGATCCTCCAGCACAAGCATGTGTGTGCAATACACGTGTGTACAGTGTCGCGTCCGCCTCGGCCGGCAAGTAAGACGCGACACGGTAGGATCCTTCTCAGTCGGCTTTATTCCAGGAACGACTCTTGACATAGGGATGGGGAACTGGACGGGGAGCCTGGACCAGGAAGGGAAGGGAAGGGCCTGGACCCAAGCAGCAGAAAGGAGCCGCTTATATAACTGCCCTAGGCGGCTGGGTGATGTGTCCTCCCAGGATAGGTTAAGCTGCCAATACCTTATTAGCATAAGCCCGCTCCGAAGGGGCACGAGGCTGACGCATGCTCAAAGGACTTGTTTACCAGTTTCTGAGCTGGCCACTATGGAAGCCAGCTGCTTACATTGTCAGGTGCTGGTCATAAACACGGCTGCCTACATCTCCCCCTTATTTATTTATTAAATTTGAATTAGGTTACCTCTGGACCCTTCAGACCTTAGGCATCCCACACCCAAGCATGCTTGAACTCATTCATTAGGTGTTTGATGTGAGGCGATTGAAAGCACACCTAGAAGGTCGCTGCTAGCGCAGCAAGTCAGCGGTGGAAAACAGAGGTCCGAGCCCTTGTGCAAAGTGAAGGCATTGTGATGGGAAAGTTTATATTTCTGCCATACCCGCCTTCGTGCCTTTTTTCAGGGAGAGGTACATTTGGCACAAAACCTCTATGCACTCGGACATGCTTTCAGAGAATCTATCTCAGGATTGAGAACATCTCTAGTCGAGGCACTCCTCGTACTCCCCGCTTCAGAAACATTGAGGTGATGCTGTAGCCTCATGAGTGTACACCTTTGGCAATGGTCAAGATGGTCAGGATCTAGGGATTATGCCTGGATGGCCATTACCGGGTCCAGAAGGCTCCCTACTATGCCTCCCTAAGGGAGGCCAGCCAAATACCTGGGGGAGTGCCTTCCTCCATGGCAGTCAGCGCCTGGTAAACAACAACCTTATGTCCTGCATGGTCATGGCACAAATGACACAAATGACACAGAAACCAAAGGCAGAAACCACATCCTAGGAGAACAACACCTCCCCAGATAAATACTCCCGCTCATTCTTTAAAGAAAATTGAGGGCACCCTTGACCCAAGTGGTGAGCCCCTCCAAAGTAAAGGGATCCAGGCGGGTGCCATTCAGGGTAGCGATCTGCAACAGGAGCCTCCTGGATAGGTCCTCGTCTTCTTTCGACCGATTTCCTTTCAGGTACTCAGACAGGAGGCGACTCTGATTGAGAGACTGAGAAGAGTTATATACCAAAGGAATAATATACAGTCCCCTGAGAGAGGAGACGTAAGAGAGCTGAATAAGTTTATATAGGTTAGCCAGCAGGAAGTGCATTTTGAGCACAAGAAGTAGGGAAAAAGGTAAGGAGGACCGGGGAGTTAGAATGGACCGGCATAGGCACTGGCCAGGTGCGTGTGACGGCCCACAAAGGTATAAAGTTACCCCGTATCCAATGCAAATCCCTCTTTTATTTTAATGCCTCTTGCACGCATTAGTTCTTTTAAGGCACTTCTCACAGGGCACAATGGTGAGTTCCCCATGGTTTCACTTTCCTGATTTGATGCTTGCCAATACCCCAGAGAAAACACAATTACGACACCAAGACAGACCCACACCAAACAAACACAAACAGCAAACACTAACATGATACTTCTAAAGTCTCTCGTGATTCAATTGCCACTTTACCATGGACCTATGACCACGGGCTACCACGGACCTTGTGACGGCCCTATCCACCGGGCACTTTCTGTGATGCCGCTTCACCGCGGACCTTGTGACGGCCCTACTCACTGGGCACCTTCTGTGACGCCGCTTTACCGCGGACCTTGTGACGGCCCTACTCACTGGGCACCTTCTGTGACGCCGCTTTACCGCGGACCTTGTGACGGCCCTACTCACTGGGCACTTTCTGTGGCAATAAATATACTGTAACCGCCGTTCCTAGCTGCTGAGTTCTGAATCCAATGAAGGTGAAGTCCTCAGTTTCCCCGACGGGCCACCATATGTCGCGTCCGCCTTGGCCGGCAAGTAAGACGCGACACGGTAGGATCCTTCTCAGTCGGCTTTATTCCAGGAACGAACTCTTGACATAGGGATGGGGAACGGACGGGGAGCCTGGACCAGGAAGGGAAGGGAAGGGCCTGGACCCCAAGCAGCAGAAAGGAGCTGCTTATATAACTGCCCTAGGCGGGCTGGGTGATGTGTCCTCCCAGGATAGGTTAAGCTGCCAATACCTTATTAGCATAAGCCCGCTCCGAAGGGGCACGAGGCTGACGCATGCTCAAAGGACTTGTTTACCAGTTTCTGAGCTGGCCACTATGGAAGCCAGCTGCTTACATTGTCAGGTGCTGTCATAAACACGGCTGCCTACGTACAGGACAGACTCACAACACACAGAGACAGAATAAAGTGAGGGATAGAGAGATGGCTCAGATGGTAAGAATGACCACATACAAAAGCTTGGCACGGCCCCGCACCCCTGAACTGCAAATGCCGCGGGTTGTGCAGAGACAGTAGTAGCATTGCTAGACCTTGCTGTCCCAGCTAGGTTCCAAACTCAGTGGGGAATGATGTCTCCAAGGACACATGATGTCCACTCTAACCTATACTCATGCACATATAGGTAAGATATAGGTATGCACCCCCATACACATACACCACATACTGCGTAAACCATACTCACACACATGCACACACATACAGAAAAAGTTAGGATGAAAGTACATTATTAACATATTTAAAGTGAGTGAAACACTGTCTGTCATATTAGTCAATGCTACAGAGTGTTTTCTGTCACTGTTTTATATAAAAATGTGCCTGTGTATGTGTTTATATGCCCAGATCCTTCATCCAATATTATTCTGGATGTTTCCAAAAGAGATTATTTTTCAGATGAAATTAGCATTTAAGTTGGTAGATTCTGAGTAAAGCAAATGGGCAGGCTTCTTCCAATCCACAGAAAGTTCCTGCAGAACAGAGTGACCCCCACAGGGCAAGAAGGAACTCTCAGCAGGCAATCCTCATGTCAGAACCTCCCTACGGCCCCATCCTGTCAGGCTCACAGAATTTAAACTTGACATCTGCATAATTGCCAGAAGCTAATTGTTTGTAGATTTTTTATTTCTTATGCACTCACATGTATGTGTGTGGGACCTTAGTCTGTTTATGTCATTTCCCTGTGGTTTTGCTTTCAGGCCTTTAGTGTATGCTTAGCTAAGACCTCTAGTGTATAACATATAATGCGAAGCTAATTCCCTGTGTTGAATCCCCTCCATTAAGTACCTATGCAGACATGAGACTATATGTCTGACATAGAGAGACTTTGTCTTGGTTTTGCTTCTCGAGAAGGTCCTGACAGTGCTTGATCGAGTACCAGCCACAGTCAGCTTGGCACAAGCTGGGATCCAGATTACCCCACACTGTCTCCATCTCAAATGAGCTCATGCCAGTTTTTCCTTAGCTCTGTGGAGAAAACAGGTGCTTCTTAAAGCAATCGTTTGTTTTTAGTTTGTAAAGATCACAAGTAACCGTTACGACCAGATGATAATTCCCACACAATAAGCAGGTTGTGTTGTGTGTGTGTTCGTAAGGTTACACATACACACACAGACACAACACAACACACAACTTGTTGGCTAACACTGATGAAGCTGTATCCCTTGAGGCTTCCAGTGTGATATAACAGCAGGCTAGCCTAACCACAAAGGGAAAAAACGATTCGCACACCACTTCACCTGGAAAAGTAAAGCTGAAGTCCACGGCTACAGGCTGTGTGGAGAAGACCAGCGCCGAACCATGAGAGTCAGAGAGCAGCGATTGCACAGGATTCTCCCTTCCCTAGAAACAACTTTTCTTCAGAAAATTCAATGTTTTCTGAATTCGATGCCGTAAGAAAAGGTTTATTGAAGAAGTGGGTTTGTTTTTTTCCCTTCCTGGTATTTTCTAATTACAGTCAATACCACACGATGGATTTTTCTCCTGTTAAACCAATAAACACCAGTGTGAGAATACGGAGCTGCTGAGCCAGCGCAGTTGGGTTGACTGACAGATTATGCATTCTCTGGTGTGAAGCACCAAGGCCTTTATCCCAAACGGGGATAGAGTACGTCAGGCACGAATCAATTGCAGAGTTACAAATAATGCTGGCTCTTAAATTATAAGATAGGAGTTACTAAAGCAAGTCAGGCGTGGCTGCACATGCCTGCAACTCCAGCACGGAATGGGCTGAAGCACGAGGTTTGTCAGTTCAAGAAGAGGAGGAGGAGGAGGAGGAGGAGGGGAAAGAGGAGAAAAGAAAAGGACTCATGGGAAAGTTCGCTTTTAGAGTGGTGTGTAGACATGGCTCAGTGGATAAAATACTTACCACGTAACTGTGAGGTCCAGAGTTTGAATCCTCAACATCCATGTTAAAAACTAGGTAGATGCTGCAGCTGCCTGGAATCCCAGCACTTGGCAGCAGAGACAGGGGATTCTCTGAGGCAAGCTGGTATCTAAGGGAATAGGCGAGCCTCGTGTTCAGAGATAGATAGCCTCATCCATTAAGTGGAGAGAAATGTCAGACACCCAACATTAGCATCAAACCCCTTACCTGGGCACACATTTCATGCACCTAGATATACATGTCTACCCACACATGAGAACACACTCATACATAAGCAGAAAAGAAATATAAATAGAAGTTTTCAAAAAATTATCTCAAAGGAAAATGCTAGAAACCTCTTAAGAGACGGTGCAGTAGCCCCAGGATACCCAGAGGCAAGGAGTTGAATTTCCCATTCTGACTATTGTTTTGCCTTTCAATCCTGCCACCAAAGGCCCAAGACTTTTTCTAACCTGGATTCCTGATATTTCTTCACAATTGATTTCTCTTTGAATATCACCCCTAAAAATATTCCGTATTTAAATTTCTTATATCTGATTGGCTTTCTCAAAATGCAACTATGATTGCAATTTTTTTCCATTACAGTTAATTCGTGGCTTTCTCTGGGAAAAACTGGAAACATTAGCACAGAGCATAAAGTCTTAGGGGTCAGGCTTCTAATCATTGTGACTGTCTCCTACCCACTCCACCCCACATCTCCATCCAGGATGCCTGATGCTGTCTTACCAATAGAATAGGACAGTCTTTACCCAGTCGATTGTATGAGCTTGGAATCTGTGCAGTCTAAGAGGGCCCAGCACTTGGTTCAAGGCTCTGCTATCAACATCTTGGTATGTTTAATGATTCTCTCAATAATGGGACTCCAAGCCAGGAATTTGCACATACTTATCAAGCATTCTATCACTGAGACACACACCCAGTGTGATGGTTTGAATATGCTTCGCCCAGGGAGTGGCACTATTAGAAGGTGTGGCCCTGTCGGAGTAGTGTGCCATTGTTAGAGTAGGTGTGTTACTGTGGACGTGGGCTTTAAGACCCTAGTCTTAGATGTTGGGAAGCCAGTCTTCTCCTAGCGGCCTTCAGATGAAGATAGAACTCTCAGCTCCTCCTGCACCATGCCTTCCTGGATGCTGCCATGCTCCCACCTTGATGATAATGGATTGAATTCTGAACCTATAAGCCAGCCCCAATTAAATGTTGTCCTTATAAGAGTTGCCTTGGTCACGGTGTCTGTTCACAGCAGTAAAACCCTAACTAAGATACCCAACTCAAAGTTCTTAAATCATTTTAAATATAGTGTCCCACGATTTAGTTTTGCTCAGGAAACTACAAATGACATAGGCAGTCTCTTGTAGTTTCCCCAGATGTGTTTTTCTCTTTGAGTGAAACTGTGACAATTTACTTGCATATCATCTCACCTAGTGGCCAGCACAGGGATGTGAGGTGGGGGTGGGGGAGTGGTGCTAGGCACAATGACAATGGGACAAGGAAGCTTAAGTCAAACGTGCACTAGGGCTCCTGGACCTGAATTCAGCTCTACCAGATTTTAGCTCCAACCTAGTCCTCTTTCCTTGCTTGTGGTGAGGATTGTGCCTTTTCTACTCACAGCTGTGGAGAGAAATGGTGGAGATTGTAGAAAAATCTGCATACGGGGAAAGACAGGTAAGAGTCTTAATCATCACTGGCATCTTAAGTGGTCTTTCCGTTGACACCAGCTAATCCTCCTTTCTTAGGGTAAAGGTTAGGTTTGTCAGAGCAACTCATTATGGTTCAGACTCCTGCAAAAGCAGAGTGCTTCAATAGTGGACTTATTCAGGAACAGCCTGGGTTTTGCCCAAAGGTTTGTGGTCTGCAACTCATACCATGTATAAGAACACTTCAGCGTTTGTGTAGTAAGGTGGAAATTGTAGGTCTTCTGAAGCCAAAGTCATGAAAATATTTCAAAATTATCAATCCATTCGTTTATCTTGAAAAGTATAATGGTTAATTTTGTCAAGTTGATGCAATTCACAGTCACCATGGAAACAAATCTTTGGGTATGTTTGAGAAGGGTTATTTAGATTAGGTTAGCAGGGGTGGAAAACCTGGGGTCTCAGATAAGAAAATATGGTAGTGCTTACCTTTAATCCCAGCACTCCAGAGTCAGGGGCAGGCTGGTTTCTGTGAGTTTGAGGCCAGCCTGGTCTATAGAGTGAGTTCCAGGATAGCCAGAGCTACACAGAGAAACCTTATCTCAAAAAAAACCAAAAAGAAAAGAGAAGGAGGAAGAAAAGGAGGAAGAGGAGGAGGAGGAGGAGGAGGAGGAGGAGAGGAGGAGGAGGAGGAGGAGACAATGTACTGAGCACCATCTCTCTTTGCATCCCAACTATGGACACACTGTGACCAGCAAATCTTGCTCTTGTCACTAACTTCCCTGACATGGTGGATTATATCCCCTGCAGCTAAGTGAAAAACAAATAGTTGATACAAAGAGAATTACAGTTCCTGTGAAGTGAGCATTTACACATCACTGGTGTAGAAACAGGAACAAACACAGGTCCTCATGACGGAGTACAATTCAGCCATGAATAGGACGGAGCTGCCGATACACACGACAACATGGTACCCTGACTACAGCAGCAAGGTAAGAAAACCGGGCACAAAAATGGTTTTTGAGAACCATCTGTGGAAAGCTATAGAAAAGACAATGTGTGCCGAGGAAAGCTGTCATGTGGTTGAGGATGACGAGGAAGGTGGGATTGGTGGAAAACGGGCGCAAGGCAGCTTCCTGGAGTGATGGGGAAGGACCTAGAGCCATAAGTGACGTACTTGTCCAGCTCTCAGACTAACTCAATAAACATCACCTAACCATACACGCAGTAGGGGATTTCACAGAATATTAATTGCACCTCAATGAAACAGAGAAAGAAAGAAAACGTGTGTGGGGAGAGGAGGGGAGAAGAGGAGAACTCGTTCACCACTAGACCATTTTGCCTCCTGCTCTGTCCTCAGCAGCAGCAGGCGGCTCTGACAGCTGACAGCTCTGTGGTCTCAGCCAATTGTGTAATAAATAAAGACTTGGGATTCTTTCTCCCCACCACCAAGGGAAATTAAATAGGATTTAAGTCACTAATCGCTGCTGAGCTGACCTCCCTGCTTCTTCAGAAAACCTTCACCACTTATATTTTCCACTCACAAAAGGGAAGCACTTTCTGAAACAAACCCCTCGGTTTGTCATCGAAAATTGCCTGTGCATCTCTTCTCGTCTTATCTATCATTTGGATTCCCGATCTTATCTTCCTTATTTTTTTTTCCCCGAGACAGGGTCCTGATCTTATATTGTCTTGTGTCATCATCTCTTCCTTTCTGAAGGCCTTCCTTGCCCTAAAATACACTTAAGATTTCTCAGTTGTTTTCATTTTTTTGCTCTCATTTGTTTAGGGTTTTTAGTTTTTGTTTCATTTCTGGTTTCATTTGTTTCCTGTTGGGACAGGGTCTCACTATGTAGCCTCAGCTGGCCGCCAACTCAGCGGGCTGTATGCCTTTGTTCTAGAGTGTTGAGAATAAAGGCATGCACCATCACACCGGCCATCTCCACTGTCTTTGGTCCCAGGCACATGACCTCCTTCTCACTACTCCCATGACATCATTGGGAACAGATCTTAGAAGCACAGTCATGCCTCAACCTTCCTCTTGTAAAGAACCATCGACCATCACCTCAACGCCACATTTGAAGTTCCCGTCCTTTCTAGCACTTGTGTTTCTATACAACAATGCTTGTTGAACCCTTTTAAATTCTACCAATCACTGTGCGTCTCTCCTGCTGCTCCTCTTTCCGTAGAGGCTTGTCCTCACCTCTTCTACCTCTCCTTCCATGGAACCGTTCTTTAGCCTCTGACATTGACTGATGTCTCTTCTCTTCTGTCAACCCAACCCTCACGCCATTTCTAATTATAGTTCAGCTTTTTTTTGGACAACTTTCCTTGTATGCACTACTTCCAGTCCAGACAGAACACATCCAACCCAAACTCAAATGTCCAACTCCTCTGATTAATAACTCTTGAGAGTAAAGGGCAATCTTATTTTCTGTGCATTTGGGCTATAAAAACACTCAGTATAAGTGTGGCTATCAATGACATCCACAGATAAGAGAGGAGCCAAGCATTTTCTAACATTCCAGAGAAAATGAAATTCTCTTGCAAAAAAAAAAAAAAAAAAAAGATTTCAATTCAAGTCAATTTTTGACAAGTCCTCTTGACTTGCCCAGGTGTCACCTGATGAGATGCCCATTTTCATGATTAACTCTCCTTCTTTTTACTTTCTCTTATTTTATATGTATGGTTGTTTTCTTGCATGTGTATGTGCACCACATGCTTGCAATACCTACTGAGGCCTGAAGAGGGCTTCAGGCCATCCTGAACCTGGAGTTAAAGACTGTCATGAGGTGCCACACGGGTGCTGGAACCTGAGGATAGGTCCTCTGCAAGAGCAGCAAGTGCTCTTAACTGCCAAGTCATCTCTCTCATCTCTGTCTTCAATTCTTTAAGGAAAAGCAGACTTATGATCTAGGCATTTGACTTTGAGATTTGTAACAGAAGATAAATCTTGGGAATACTCACGTTAGTATTGCTCTGTACTGTGTGTGATGTTAGTTCTGAAAGAAGATGATAGACTGAGCATATGAGTAAGACACACAACAGTACAACTGCCTGCTGTCCAGAAACCACAGACTTCAAATGCAAAATATCATGTGGAATAATTATGATAAAGTCTTCAACTGGCTTTCAGATTTCACTCTGAAATTCCACAAGCCAGGCCTCCACTGTCCGCCATGCACACAGCATTATCACACAAATTCCCTCAACAGTTCCATACCCTCGGAGCGCTGTGTGTTTTCCAGCTCATAGCTCCAAATTTCCCACAAAACAATCAGAGGGATAAAGGCTACTCAGTCACATTCATCCCAGCAACACCCCACTCTTGATACCAAGATTTCTATTAATTAGGGTTCCCCAGAGGATCACAATAGTGACCCAGGTCACCTGATACCTGAGGGGCTAAGAACCCAGTAATAGCTCAGTCCTTGAAGCCGAACACCTCAGTAGTACCAATCTATTGCCAAAAACCTGGAAGGTTCCTGAAGAACTGTTGGTTCTTAGTCAAGGCTAGAAGTCCAGAAACCCAGGTTCTAATATCAGTGAAGAAACCAGCTGTAAGGATAGCAGAGACATGGCACAAACCACCTCATCAACAAGCAAAGCAAATGATCTCTCCAGTGCGGGTGGTGGACTTTGTAAGGACAAAATAGAACAGTAGAAAATGCTGTCCAACATCACATTCTGTGTCTATTGAGTGTCTAGGATTTATGCCATCTCAGGCCCCATGAGAGAGCCATCAACCACAGAAGCCCTGGACTGAGGTAGCTAACACTGTAGCAAGGTGAAACCACTAACAATACAAATAGAGACCTTCAGCTCTGGACTGCCAAATAGATAGATAGATAGATAGATAGATAGATAGATAGATAGATAGATCGATGGGTAGATAGGTAGGTAAATCAATGATACATCGATCGATAAATATAAATAAATAAAGCAAGCCAGTGATAACAGGAAATATGGCGTGAAGTCAGAGGGGCCGTTCATACAGAGGTCGTCTGACGAAGTAAACAGGAGCAGAAACCCGCACATTGGCGGGAGTCGGGGCTGAGAGCTGTGTTAAAGCAAACCAGATGGAGACACTCCTCAGGATGGTGTTTACACAAATCTGGTCAAATAGAATAATCAAAGCAATTAAGTTCAGTCCCATGTAGGAAGCCAGAGATCAGAGAGACTAGGAACCTGCTCTAGCCCCTCCCCTTCCCCCTACCACACCCCTTCCCTCCACCTCCTCCCACCTCCTCTTCCTCACCTCCACTTCCCTCCCACTCTAACCCCCTTCCCCCTCATCCCCTCCCCCTCCGCCTCTCACTCTCCCTCTCCCATCTTCCCACCCTCACCCTCCCAAGCCCTATCCCCCATCCTCCATCCCCCATCCTCCATCCCCCTCCCCCATCCCCCACCTCCCATCCCCCACCCCAGTTACCTTTATATGGACAGAAGAGTACCAAGTTGTTGTTGTTGAGTATTTTAAAATTTTTGTTTGTTGGTTTGGGGTTCCTTTGTTTGTTAGAGAACTTCTGCCTCACGAACATAAAACTAAGAATGTTGCTTTTCATAGTAATTGGGTTTTTTTTGGTTTTTTTTTTTTAAAAACCATGTGTTAGGAATAAGCCCAGTTGGACTAAGGGAAAAAACAGGAAAGGGCTGCTTTGGCAGCCAAACGCCTGAGGGGAAGAGCCAGTGGGTTGTCCCGACAGAGTGGCGTTACAGCCCCTCTCAGCTTAAAAGGGCATCTCCAGTGGAGTCAACCCTTTTAGAAATGATTGTTTCTCATTAATAGTACGGCTACTCTCAAAGATGTGTGGTTTCTTAGACATCTAAATGCAAACTTACTACACAGCTTGGCAAGCTCACTCCTCCACAGACTCCTCCACAGTTGTCCAGAGAGATAAAAACATGTGCCTGCGTAAAAGCCTGCACGTAATTGTCCACAACGGCTCTACTGATCCCATCAACGCATGCGCAGCACGTCTCTCAACAAAGCAGTTCCTGCTGTGGAATACAGAATACCGACTTTCAGAGATGCTGTGCTGTATTTATTTATTTATTTTTAAAGATTTATTTATTCATTTTATATATATGAGTACACTGTAGCTGTCTTCAGACACACCAGTAGAGGGCATCAGATCCCATTACAGATGGTTGTGAGCCATCATGTGGTTGCTGGGAATTGAACTCAGGACCTCTGGAATAGAGGACAGTGCTCTTAACCACTGAGCCATCTCCCTGGCTCCCTGTGCTGGGTTTATATAGCACTTTCTAAATGATGCTGTAAAGATAGGCAGTCTGGTACAGGTCCATGTACAAGGGGTGCTGTGAGAAAATACAGGACAGACGGACCAGCTCCATGTCTCTGGTGATTGTCCAAGTCCACACTAGGTAAAGCAGAATGTGACTAACATAAGTGTCGATGTCAAATTCTGGGTTGTTTTTTTTTAAAGCTTTTATTTTATTTTATTTTATTTCATATTTTATGTGCCTGAGTGTTTTCCTGTTTATCTGTATGTGTATTGAGTCTGTGTGTACAATGCCCCAGGGGCCAGAAGAGGGCGTCAGATATCCTGGAGTTGAATAGCCTGTGCAAAAACAACAAGTGTGCTTAGCTTAACCACTGAGCCATCTCTCCAGCCCTAAATTCCTGATTTTGATATTGTACTATGATCTCATACAATTAGATTCTCTCCTTTGAGGGAGACTGAGGCAAAGGAATCTGAGAGCAGCTATACCATATTTGTGATTTTCTGTGAATCGATCGTCTTAAATTTTTAAAAAAGTTTTAAAATTAAACAGAAAGAAAGAAACTCTACTAAAGGCTATATACACCTGATGAAAAACTGTCCATTTATTTCATATCAAGAGAACATACACAAAACTAGAGTGGATTTTAACTCAACACCAACATCTCACAGAATATTACAGGATCCTTGATGTAATATTCAACAGCATGGACTTAATCAGAACTAATGGCTCTCCTGAAATGTTGGAGTCTGACCATTTGATAGGCACAGAGCAAGGATAAGCTGGGAGTCAGCTGGCTCTTGTCTGGTCACCTGAGCAATTGCATCTCCTTGTTGTCCGGGTGCAAAGGTTCAGCGACAGGTGTGCTCAAGAAACTAGAAGAGCATGCTAGTCTACGAAGTCTGGCGAGGACAGTGTGCTCTGCGCATCCACCTCAGTGGTCATTTCTCAGTTCAAGAAAGGCCTCCCTCTGGGTGTCTGTAATCCTAGCACTCTGGAGGCTGTACAGAAAGACAGAGTTCAAGGCTTCCTGGACTCCATAGAGAGATGCTATGTATATGTATAAGAGAAAAAGGAGGAACAGGGGAGGGAGAGGAGAAAGAGGGGAGAGGAGAGGGGAGGGAGGAATAGAGGAGAGGTAACTGTGCAAAGAAGAAAGAGAAGGGGAGGAGTGGAGAGAGGAGGGAAGGGAAAGGGAGGAAAGGAAAGGGGAAGAAGGGAGAGAGGAGGGAAGAGGAAGGGGAGGGAAGGGAGAAAGAGAAAATGTCTTCCCATCTTGTGTACAAGACACTTGGTTTTATTTGGTTGTATTTCCTGTCATGGAAGCCTTGTTAGTGGTTTGGAGGGTGGGGGGAGGGGATGCCTGTACTACTGTCTTCCTGGACCTTTCTCCCCCGCCCACTGGATTACAGAATTCCCTGGATTTGCAGTGAATTCCTCTCCAATAAACCTGCCAAAGGGTAAAACTTTTGAAATGCCACCAAATGAACATTTTAGCTTAGCCTGGCCTGCCTTGAATATGCTCAGAACACTCTGCATCAGCCTACAAGTTGGGTAAAGGCATCAACACAATACCCATATTACAATACAGTATTAAATGTCTCATGTAACGTATTAACTACCTAAAATTTTAAAATCCACACAACACTGTGTATTCATTCATCAGGGTTCTGGAGCGTCACAAAAGCCATGGAATGTCCCTCTATATTAAGGGGTTGGAATGACTTACAGTCTGCTGTCCAACTCACCCAACAATGGGCAGCTGTGAATGAGAGTCTAGTATTTGCTCTGTCCCACCAGGCTAAGTGATTCAGCTGGTCTTCTGTATAAGCTGGAATCCTGAAGAAGGCGGTTCCAACAAATGTGCTGGCAAGTAAGTGCAAGTAGACGAAGAAGAACAAACCCTCCCTTTTTTCCATTGTCCTATGTAGTCCTCCAACAGAAGGTGTGATCCATATTAAAGGTATGTACCACCATGCCTGGACCTAAGCTGTTCTTGAACTCAGAGATATGCTTGCCTCTGTCTACTGGAATTAGAGATGTTTGCCACCTTGCCTGGGCCTAATCTCTTCATTGCCACTATGCCTCAAGATCTGGATCAAAAGCACATGTCATCATCCCATGGCAAAATCTGAATCAAAAGCCTGTGTCTTCCGGCCTCAAGATCTGCATCACAGGTGTGCCTTCCATGTCTGGATTGTAGTCCATTACAGATGTAGTCAATTGACAACCAGTAACAGCCATCACATAATGGCAACCCAATCCACAGTAGAGTACCAGTTGTTTGAACTTGTGATCCTGTGCTTACTAAGAGCCTGCTGGCTACTGTTACTCAACACCCAGAGTAGCTATTGCATATTGACAGCCAGAGAAAAAAGAAAATCAAAACACAGAGTTTGAAGCGCAATTTCTAGACAATTTGTGCCATGTTCACACCGTAGACTAAAATTGCACGTTGAGGACTGTGTGTAAATTGCTTTTCTTCTGTGACATACTCAGCCCGCACCTCATTTTGCCTGCATTATAGATTCACTGGCTTTTAATTTTAGACGGCAACAGCTGACTCCTAATGTAACTGACACAGTGCTTATTATATAAGTAGAACGACATATCAATAGAAGTCAGTTCATACTACTCATCAATAAAGTCCCCTTGCTAAAAATCCAGTTCTTATGAAAAAGCTGCTTCCTAGTATTTAGAGCTAGTGAGAAAAATAATCTGTATTGGTAAGCTACTGGCTGGAGGATTACGCTCAACCAGGAAATTTAGTCACAAGGCGGTAACACCATCTTCTAGTTTTAAAGCAAAATAAGTGTGACTTGGTTTCACAGTTTAGCCTACAAAATCAGAGTATACCCTACAATCCATGGTATCCCAAGACCTCTGTCAGCCAACCCAATACTGACAGGATCATACTGGGCACTGGTGGCTCACGCCTTTAATCCCAGCACTTGGGAGGTAGAGGCAGGCGGATTTCTGAGTTCAAGGCCAGCCTGGTCTACAGAGTGAGCTCCAGGACAGCCTGGGCTATCCAGAGAAACTCTGTCTCAGAAAAAAAAAAAAAAAAAGAAAAAAAGAAAGCTCCATTGACTGCCTTATCAGGGAAGCAGGACTGACCATGTGTTTCAGGGTCAGTGAAATAGGATCGTTATCATGATTGTGTAATTATACCTGGTTATATCCTGAACTAGAGCCTGTCACAATACAGCTGAGGATGTGTGTTGAATAATAATGATCATGACAACCTTTGGTCAAAACTTCAGATCTAAAGTATCTTATAAATCGGAAGTGTCACTAAAAACACCCGCTCCTTTTCTTTCATGAAGTCTGTAAATGTCAGTCAAAAGCTGCCCTGTTGAGTCTTCTATCCAGACACTGCTGTTACCAGTGATTGCAGGAACATTGCATGTTAGAAAGGCAGATGGCCTTTTGCAAATGCATGCATTAAAGGGGCCCAAGGAAGTCAGAAGAGGGCATCAGATCCTGTGGATCTAGAGTTAGGGATGGTTACAAACCACCATGTGGGTGCTGAGAATCAAACCCAGGCAAGTGTTTCTATGCCAGTAGAGACTGGGGCTTCTCGAATTTCTCCTGAACACAGTTGATCTTAGGTACTTCCTTCTTTATTAATGGAAAATGCATTCCCTGGAATAGTCATTTCCAAAAGAAGTATATTACTTCATTTTAAAAAGCAATGTGAATTTCTTGGTTATGATAGTAAAAATATCCATGACTCAAGCGAGATTGTTTCTTCAAAAATTCACAATACAATACAACCATTATGAAGACTCCTCAATGTAGAGAGAATATCTTGTGTGTTGTATGGATGTATTGTCTGTCAATTAAAAAGCCTATGGATCATGGCTTAGGCAGGAAATAGACGGTGGTACATCTGTGAGGCAGAAAGGATTCTGGGAAAAAGCCAGATATGGGAGATCAGTCCAGGAAGATATGATGAGACAAACTTATGGTACCTAAGCACAGGTTACCAGCCACATGGCAGAATGTAGGTTAAAATAAATGAGGAATTGTAAATTATCTAGTCAGAGAAGAGCCTAGCTACATGACCAAGGTATATGTAAATCTATTTTGAGTCTGACTCATTTCTGGGAGCATGGGGCTGAGAGTTAGAACAGGACCTAACTTCTACACCTCAAAAAACTCGAATACAAAAAACTCGAATACAATCCAACCTTCAAACTAATAATCCAAGATAGGAGATCAGTATACTGAAAAGATGCATTTCCTGTCCTGTTCTGGGTGCTTTTTACATTTCCGTTAGATTTATTTGGTGTGTGTATTGCCTGCATATACGTGCATGCACCATGTGAGTATTTGGTGCCCAAGGAGGTCAGAAGAGGCCATCAGACCCTGTGGAACTAAAGTTAGGGAGGGTTATGAACCACCATGTGGGTGCCGGGGAATCAAACCCAGGTCCTCTGTAAGAACAATGAGTGTTCTTATGTGCTAAGCCCTCTCCCCAGCCCCTAATCCCAGGTCTCTCTCTCTCTCTCTCTCTCTCTCTCTCTCTCTCTCTCTCTCCCTCCCTCCCTCCCTCCCTCCCTCCCCTCCCCCTCTCTCTCTCTCTCTCTCTCTCTCTCTCCCTCCCTCCCTCCCACAGTCTAACTACACACCGAGCCCTGGTCGTCCTTCTCTGTGAATCGCTGTCCTTTGCCTGACTCACACTTCTGCAATTCAAGCCCAGGCTCCTTCTCCCTGACCCAGGCCGCACCAGCCAATCTGCTCGTCTCGGTTCAAAGGGAGATGCTTTCAAAATCAACACGGTCAACTTGCAACTAAATTTAAACTTCACTCCTCCCCAGTGCTTCCCTCATTCCAGTTAAACGGGGGGGGGGGGGGGGGGGGGGGGGGGGGGGGGAATTCTGAAGTCTGTTTCTTTCTCTCTTTCTTTCTTCCTTCCTTTCTTTCTTTCTTCCTTCCTTCCTTCCTTCCTTCCTTTCTTTCTTTCTTTCTTTCTTTCTTTCTTTCTTTTTTTCCTTCTTATTTGTTGTGTATAGCCCTGGAGTTATTTGTATTTTGATGCTAATTCAGCTTGGGGAGGGGAGGGCCTGGCCATAGCATGAATTGCATTTTTTAAATATTTCCAGCAACACTTCTTCTCACATTTAACATCCAATATATCCGAGCAAAGAATATGCCAGCTCTAATATCAAAATAATTGTCTAGAAACCATCACTCGCACGGTGCTTCTTTTGTTACTCTCATTGACTAACTGGCTTAAGCCACTGGTGGCTTTTGATTGACTTGCTATTAACAGTTCTAACTAGTCTCCCTCCTTCTGCCTCGGGTCCTGGTGTGTCTACTAATCTCACCACAGGATCTTGCCAACTTTTAAAAACCCAAAGTCTATCAACTTATTCCTTTATTCAGATCTGACAGTGGGGCTCAGTTTGCCACAGTGGTTGGGAGGCCTTCCCACCCTCCCACCTCACCCCTCTGAGCTCATCTACCACTGGTTTCTCTCCTCAGCCACCAGCACTCCTGCGGAACCCCTCAAACCAGGCAGGCTTGCTCCCACACGGAGGTCACCGAACAAGCAACTCCTGCATATGGACAGTCTCTCTCCAGAGAGTTCCCTTCCTAATTCAATTGTGCCCTTTCTTTATGTTGCTAAAATGTCATCTTCTCAATGAATGAAGAAATAAAATCAAACTTTCCCTACTCCCTAGCACTCTTGAGACCTGTTACTTCAGTCTATGTTCTATTTTTCATGGTGGCACTGTTTTTCAATATACTGTATTATCCTCTCTCTTTTTAAGGATGTTAACTTTTATTTTAAAGTATGTGTGTGTGGCGTGTGCGTGTGTGGGGGGGGTGGGGGGTGGGGAGAGGAGTTTGTGCACGCTGCGTGCTGTGCCGTGGGGACCAGAAGAGCAACCAAACTCAAGTCCTCTGAAAAAGCCACACACTCTCTTAACCTGCTGAGCCATCTCTCCGGCCCCTAGTGCATAGTTTTCTAGGTTTATGCTTTCGCTGTCTCTCTTCCCCTGAGTCTGGATGTCTGGTAAGCACCAGCCCTGTAAGAGATGTGAAGGAAGCACCAACCAGTTAAGCAGACACTCTTACAACAAGCTGCAACCCATTTCTACCTTTGTCTCTCTCATTCTTCACTTCTCCTAAACCTCCATCATGAGAGAGAAAAGCTGTGCCTAACTGTGAAAATACAGCTACAAATATATTTATATATATTTGAAGTCTGTCTCATTTGCCCCAATTACAATGCTAAGGGCACTGATTACCTCTTTCGTTTATTTCCACGGTTGCTGGCGGCTCCAAGATGGAAGAGCGCCACCTGCTGTCTGCGGAGTCCATTGGCATGCCTCGCTAAAGCCTCTTAATAGTTTTTGAGCCCGGACCTATTTCCCACATTATCATAGGAAACTTTTCACCTGGCAATTTATTTTTCCTCACCTTCTCCTTTCCCCCTCTTTCTCTTTCTGAGAATGTCCTTGTGTGTTAACTGAAGGCTTTATATTCTAGCACACAGTATCTTTCACATGAACTAAGCTAATCTACCTGTGTTTATTTTAAATACAAAATAAATTTTGTAACATAAGAAAAAAAAAAGAGTTTGGCTGATTGATATGTAACTGGTGTAAATGTGCCACAGAGCAAGGGAATGGTTTACGCGTAGAAATGTAGAAGATCTTGTCTCCGGAAGCTTGAGGGAAGAGTTAAGTTAGCAAGTCTAGTTTTTCCGGTAGGGTGCACCCTTAAGATCAGAGCTAGCCGCCACGAGCAAATGTTCTCTGATCCTTCCTTCAGATCTCACATCTTGACTTTTATAAATAAGAATGTCTTGCTTTTTCTGTGTAACTGATTATAGCAGACACTGCTCATCGCAGAGTGTGGCCCATCTGACTCCAAATGTCAATGGTCCATCTGACAAATGCATACTAGGTTCCTGCTGGGTGTGAGGTTCTGTTTTAGATGACAATGATTCAGAAGGACCCCCAACAGACATATCGATTTCTTCTAGGTTATGTTCCAGTCATTAGTTACCCAGCCATTGTGCAATTAGGTGAAGAGGATAGACCATCCCTGCCTTCATGGCAACGGGTAAGCAACTGGAGAGAAATTAATAATAAACATGACAAACTATGTGGTACGCTATACTGGCTGTTTTTGTGTGTCAACTTGACACAAGCTGCAGTTATCACAGAGAAAGGAGCCTCCCTTGAGGAAATGCCTCCATGAGATCCAGCTGTAAGGCATTTTCTCAATTAGTGATCAAGGGTGGGAGGGCCCATTGTGGGTGGTGCCATCCCTGGGCTGGTAGTCTTGGGTTCTATAAGAAAGCAAGCTGAGCAAGCCAGGGGAAGCAAGCCAGTAAGCAGCACCCTCCATGGCCTCTGCATCAGCTCCTGCTTCCTGACCTGCTTGAGTTCCAGTCCTGATTTCCTTTGGTGATGAACAGCCATGTGGAATTATAAGCTGAATAAACCCTTTCCTCCCCAACTTGTTTCTTGGTCATGATGTTTTGTACAGGAATAGAAACCCTGACTGAGACATACCAAACTGTATATCAACTATATCCTTCTCACAGATTTATTTTCTGAAATCCGAACATGCAGTATCTGGAAATAATTTCACTGCAGATACACTCAGGGGATGGTCAGATCACAATAGAGTGTGGCTGTCCTGTAATCCAATATAACTTAGCCTCAGGGAAGCATGGACCCTGGAGGACTGCCTGTGAAGAGGAGGTCTAAGGTCAGGGCAATACACTGTTAGGGAGCACCACTGATCACTAACAGAGCTATGACTCAGCGGGAGCACTGCCTAGCATGCATGAGGCTTGGTCTCCAGCTAAGTGTCAGGAGCTAGGGGACGAGTATGAACAGATTGTCCCTCCCAGCCTGCACGAAGAACCAGCCTATTTCCTTGATCTCATGGATCCAGCCTCCAGAACTCTAAGCCACTTAGCTTTTGGTACCAGGCTGTAAGAAATAATAAAATAGAAATGAGTCTATAGAATACATATACATGTACATGTACATGTACATGTACATGTACATGTACATCAGGAAAGGGCACAGGAACCTGGAGCCTCTGATCTGGGGTGAGTGTCACTGAAGGAGTGACCTCTTAAGAAAATGGTGGTTCTTTTCTTTGGGTAAAATGTTTCAGTATGTGCTGACATTGAGTGCTCTCCACATATACTTAAAGATAACACTGAGATGTGAGAAGTTCCTCTCAAAGATAACAGAGAGGCAGGGAAACAGAGATGGAGAGAGTGGGAATTTTAGCCAAGACTTAAAGACAGAAACTCTGCAACGACAGGCCTTCAGCAAATGCTCAGGAAACACGTTAAATGGACAGAGAGGAGAAAGAACTCTGTCTTTCATCTGAACAGTGTGAGCGGAAGACTGGCTTACATTTAAAAAAAAATGTTTTCTCATTGTGAACATTTTCTTTTCATTGAAAATGGACTTTTTTTGTACGATATACTTTAATTATTGTCTCCTCCCCCAACTGCTCCCAGATCATCCCACTCACCCAGATCCACATTCTCTCTCTCTCTCTCTCTTTTCTCTCTCTCTCTCTCTTCTCTTTCTCATTAAAACACAGTCATTGTGGACATTTTAAACACGAAATGAAGCAGTAAGTCTACACACACAAACCCACCTTTGATGGCTACCAGCATTTCCCACCATTTTAAGTTGTTTTTTTTTTTCTTTTTTCTTTTTTTTTTTATACATGGTAAAGCCACTGGCTTTTTGTTTTGTTTTGTTTTGTTGTGTTTTATTGAATATTTTCTTTATCTACATTTCAAATGTTTTCCCCATTCCAGGTCTCCCCTTCTGAAACCTCCTATCCCATCCCACCTCCCCTTGCCTCTATGAGAATGCTCACCCACCCACCCAATCCCACCCTGGCATTCCCCTACACTAGGGCACTGAACACCCTCAGGCCCAAGGGCCACTCCTCCCACTGATGTCCAACAAGGCCATCCTCTGCCACATGGTCCCTCCATGTGTACTCTTTGGTTGGTGGCCCAGTCACCAACTGGAGCTCCTGAGGGCCTGGCCAATTGACACTGTTGCTCCCCACATGGGGCTATAAACCCCTTCAGCTCCTTCCGTCCCTCTCCAACTCCTCCATTGGGGACCCCATGTTCAGTCCAATGGTTGGCTGTGAGCATCCGCCTCTGTATTCATCAGGCTCTGGCAGAGCCTCTCAGGAGACAGCTATATCAGGCTCCTGTCAGCATGTACTTCCCAGCATCCACAGTAGTCTAGGTTTGATGACTGTATATGGGATGGATCTCCAGGTGGGCAGTCTCTGAATGGCCTTTTCTTCAGTCTCTGCTCCACACTTTGTCTCCATATTTCCTCCTTGGGAGTATTTTGTTCCCCCTTCTAAGAAGCACTGAAACATTCACACTTTGGTCTTTCTTCTTCTTGGGCTTCATATGGTTTGTGAATTGAATCTTGGGTATTCTGAGCATTTGGACTAATATCCGGTTATCACTGAGTGCATACCATGTGTGTTCTTTTGTGACTGGGTTACCTCACTCAGGATATTTTCAAGTTCCATCCATTTGCCTGAGAATTTCATGAAGTCATTGTTTTTAATAGCTGAGTAGTACTCCATTGTGTAAGTGTAACACATTTTCTGTATCCATTCCTCTGTTGAAGAACGTCTGGGTTCTTTCCAGCTTCTGGCTATTATAAATAAGGCTATGATGAACATAGAGGAGCATGTGTCCTTATTACATGTTGGAGCATCTTCTGGGTATATGCCCAGGAGTGGTATAGCTGGATCCTCAGGTAGTACCATGCCCAATTTTCTGAGGAACTGTCAGACTGACTTCCAGAGTGGTTGTACCAGTTTACAATCCCACCAACAATGGAGGAGTGTTCCTCTTTCTCCACATCCTCACCAGCATCTGCTGTCACCTGAATTTTTGATCTTAGCCATTCTGACTGGTGTGAGGTGGAATCTCAGGGTTGTTTTGATTTGCATTTCCCTGAAGACTAAGGATGTTGAACATTGACAGTGTCCTTTGCCTTACAGAAGCTTTTTCCAGCTCTTTATTCTGACGTAGTGTCTGTCTTTGACACTGAGGTGCATTGTATGCAGTAAAATGCTGGATCCTGCTTACAAATCCAGTCTGTAAGTCTATGTCTTTTTATTGGGGGATTGAATCCATCGATGTTAAGAGATATTAAGGAACAGTGATTGTTGCTTCCTGTTATTTTTTGATGTTATTTTTATGTTTGTGTGACTATCTTCTTTTGGGGTTGTTGAAAGAAGATTACTTTCTTGCTTTTTCTAGGGTGTAATTTCCCTCCTTGTGTTGGAGTTTTCCATTTATTATCCTTTGTAGGGCTGGATTTGTGGAAAGATATTGTGTAAATTTGGTTTTGTCATGGAATATCTTCTTTTCTCCATCTATGGTAATTGAGAGTTTTGCTGGGTATAGTAGCCTGGGCTGGCATTTGTGTTCTCTTAGGGTCTGTATGACATCTGTCCAGGATCTTTTAGCTTTCCTAGTCCTTGTGAGAAGTCTGGTGTAATTCTGATAGGTCTGCCTTTATATGTTACTTGACCTTTTTCCCTTACTGCTTTTAATATTCTTTCTTTGTTTTGTGCATTAAATATTTTGACTATTATGTGATGGGAGGAATTTCTTTTCTAGTCCAATCTATTTGGAGTT
This sequence comes from Mastomys natalensis, assembly GCA_021653895.1. Taxonomy (NCBI): domain Eukaryota; kingdom Metazoa; phylum Chordata; class Mammalia; order Rodentia; family Muridae; genus Mastomys; species Mastomys natalensis. The sequence goes on from JAJTUV010001831.1 coordinate 198,229, forward strand.
CTGTAGGCTTCTTGTGTGTGTGTGTGTGTGTGTGTGTGTGTGTGTGTGTGTGTGTATATATATATATATATTATATATATATATATTTATATATATTAGTTTTTGGGTTTTTTTTTTTTTCAAGACAGGGTTTCTCTGTGTAGCCCTGGCTGTCTTGGAACTCACTCTGTAGACCAGGCTGGCCTCGAACTCAGAAATCCGCCTGCCTCTGCCTCCCAAGTGCTGGGATTAAAGACATGTGCCACCACCACCCGGCTTCTTGTATGTTTATGGGCATCTCTTTCTTTAGGTTAGGGAAGTTTTCATCTATAATTTTGTTGAAGATATTTACGGGCCCTTTAAGTTGGGAATCTTCACTCTCTTCTATACCTATTATCCTTAGGTTTGTTTATCTCATTGTGTCCTGGATTTCCTGGATGTTTTGGGGTAGGAGCTTTTGGCATTTTTCATTTTCTTTGACTGTTGTGTCAATGTTTTCTATGATATCTTTTGCACCTGAGATTCTCTCTTCTACCTCTTGTATTCTGTTGGTGATGTTTGTGTCTATGGCTCCTGATCTCTTTCCTAGGTTTTCTATCTCCAGAGTAGTCTCCCTTTGTGATTTCTTTATTGTTTCTATTTCCACTTTTAGATCCTGGATGGTTTTGTTCAATTCATTCACCTGTTTGGTTGTGTTTTCCTGTAATTATTTAAGAGATTTTTTGTGTTTTTTCTTTAAGGGTTTCTACCTGCTTACCAGCGTTCTCCTGTATTTCTTTAAGGAAGTTATTTATGCCCTTCTTAAAGTCCTCTATCATCATCATGAGAAGTAATTTTAAATGAGAGCCTTGCTTTTCCAGTGTGTTGGGGTATCCAGGGCTTGCTGTGGTGGGAGAACTGGTTTCTAATAATACCCAGTAGCCTTGGTTTCTCTTGCTTATGTTCTTGCCCTTGCCTCTTGTCATCTGGTCATCTGTGGTTTTAGCTGGTCTTGCTGTCTCTAACTGTGGCTTGTCTCTCCTGCAAGCCTGTGTGTCAGCACTCCTGGGAGACCGGTTCTCTCTGGGAGGAATTTGGGTATGTAGAACTGTGGCACAGGGTCAGCTCCAGGGTACAGACAGAAACCGGAAGGATCCTGTCCCAGGCTGTTCCTTGGTTCCTGTGTCCTGATGACTCTGCTCTGGTCCCTCTTGGGCCAGGAATTTGAGCAGAAGTGGTGGTCTCACCTGTGCTCACAGGTGTGTCAGCACTCCTGGGAGACCAGCTCTCTCCCGGTGGTATTTGTGTATGGAGCTCTGTGGTATGGGATCGGCTCTGGGTGTTACGACACAGGATCGAAGTTGGTTTTTTCTTAACACAATGACTTTTTTCTTTTGTCTTTTTTTTAAAGATTTATTTATTTTTTATATACATTGATGTTTTGCCTGTATGTGTGTCTGTGTGAAGGTGTCAGATCCCCTGGAACTGGAGTTATGTGAGCTGCCATATGGGTGCTGGGAATTGAATCAAGGTCCTCTGGAAGAGCAGCCAGTGTTCTTAACCTCAGATCCATCTGTGTCCAGCCTGACTTTCTTTTAAAATAAATAAATAAATGCTCAAGAATTTCAGCCAGGTGGTGGTGGCACATGCCTTTAATCTCAGCACTCAGGTGACAGAGGCAGGCAGATAACTGTGAGTTTAAGGCTAGCCTGGTCTATAGAGAGTGTTCCGGGACAAGTCAGGAATGTACAGAGATACCCTGTCTCAAAGACAAACAAAAAAGAAACAAACAAAAAGCAATTTCATATGCATATATAATGTGTGTTGATCAAATATACCCCTTGCTTCCTCTCCTGAAGCTCCACCATATGCTACCCACCACTCTTTCCTCCTAACTTCTTGTACTTTTGTTTTTAGCCACTGAGAGTCTACTTAGTGCTGCCACTTTGTGTATGGGTGCTGGACCATCCAATGGAGCTAGAACTTGGACTACATATCAGGGGTTGAATTCCTAAAGGAAATAATCTCCCTCCCTAGGCATACTACCTATATAGGACAGCCACTTTAATAATTGGCTTCTTCCTTAAGACCAGCACCTGATGTCATTTTGATGCCAGCTTGTTTTTATTTTGTCAGTCTAATTGCCCCTGTCCCTCTCATACCTTTAGTCTTGATTGAAGGACAACATGACATACTATAAAAACTCTCAATTGCCAATAGCTCCTGTGGGGGTGGGGTTTTGCAAGCTCCTCCCCATCCATGCTGGGATTTAGGCTGGCTTGGATCTTGTACGGGTTTTGCGCATGCACTGATAGCTGCTTATGAGTTCATGTCTGCAACAGCCCTGAGCAACGATCTTCTTCATGACATTTTCACACACATATATCATTATAGTTTACTGAAGGCTAAGACAGAAGGATCATTGTGAGTTTCAGGCCAGTCTGGAATAGAGTAAGATCCTGTCTCAAAGAGCGACTGGGAAAGAGAGGGAAGGAGGAAATAAAGGAAGGCAGGTGGACAGAGGAAAGGTGGGAACAGGGAAGGAGGATTTTTTTTTTTTTTAAGATTTATTTATTTTATGTATGTACACTGTAGCTGTCTTCAGACACACCAGAAGAGGACATCGGATTTCATTATAGATGGTTGTGAGCCACCATGTGGATGCTGGGAATTGAACTCAGGACCTCTGGAAGAGCAATCAGTACTCTTAACCACTGAGCCATCTCTCCAGCCCCGGAGGATATTTTTAAACCCAAACCAACATCCATCAATCAAGAAGCTCAGACGTCCTGAACTAGAGAAAGGGACAACCGGTTGACTTCCCACACACCCTTGAATATGCTAAGTCCAGGCTGGAAAACTGATTGACCTGCATGAAAAGAAAGGGAAGAAGAAAACTAAAACATCAGAAGAGAAAAAAGAAGAAAAGGTTAAAAGAGAAGAAATTAAAAGAAAAAAGAGAGAACAGAGAAGTGAGGAGAAAATGGAAAAGAGAGAGTATGGGGAAAATGGAGAGGAGATGATCTTAGTTCATCTCACTTCGCCTCAATACCAGTGAGTTTTTGCCCTGGTCTTTAAAAATAAATCCCAACTGTCCTGTCATTTTACTCAGAAGTGCCTTGCCATGTATGTGTCTTAAAGGAGTAACCCTTTGAGGCATTTTTTCCAGAATTACTCTGGCAATGCAATTGATAGAAGAGGGGGAGGGTCAAAGGTAGGGGGGGACTTAGGCTAATTCAGTGATCTTCAATGGGGAAGACAGCGGTGGAGGAGATGAGAGAGACTGGGCTGCCGTAACTTGGATATGAGAGGACAGAAATAGATACAAGGGTGAAGTGGGCACTGTGGTACATGTCTTTAATCTCAGTAGCAGAGGCAGGTGGATCTCTGTGACTTTCAGGGCAGCTTGGTCTACATAGTAAGTTCCAAGACAACCAGAACTAAGTAGAGAGACCCTGTCTCAAACAAACACAGATAGGAGGATGATTCAAAGTTTATGGCTGAGAATCTGGGAGAATAGAATTGCCTTTAGCAGAGAGGAGAAAGAATGTGGGCCATCAGGTTTAGCAGGCAGCAAAGGAGGGGCAGAAGCTACATTTACAACCTTCTTTCTTCAGTACTAGGGACCTTAGCCAAATGCTCTACCACTGAGTTGTTATCACAAGCCTCTTTTTAGTTTCCATTTTGAGACAGGTTCTCACTAAAGTGTCCAGGCTTGTCTTAAGTCACTCTGCAGTCCAGTCAGGTTTTGAATTTTCCTGTCTCGGCCTTCCCTGTAGCTGGAATTACAGGACCATTGCAGAAAGCTAACCTTTGAGCAAGATGAGGGTGACATAAGGAAGAAGAGAAAAAGGAAGAGAAAGAAGAGATGGAGAAGAGGAGGAGAGAAAGGAGGAAGAGGAGAAGGAGGAGGAGGAGGAGAGGAAGGAGGAGGAGGAGAAGGAGGGGAGGAGGAGGAGGAGGAGGAGGAGGAGGAGGAGGAGAAAGAGGAGGAGGAGAAGGAGGAAGAGGAGGAGGAGGAGGAGGAGGAGAAGGAGCAGAAGCAGCAGCAGCAGCTAGACCAGCTATCCAGTGAGCAACACGAACCCTCCTAAAGCTGCTTTTACAGCATGGTAATTTCAAGCACATGCCAACACAATCAGCTTCTTTACATGGGTTCAAAGGCTTGAACTTGGGTCCTTCTGCTTTGCAAGGCAAGCATGCTATAGACTGAGCTAACATCCAAGCCCCTCTTTGGCTATGCAATTACTTGTACATTTTCAGAATGCTGGACTGCTAGTTTTTCTCCTAGGGATGGAATCTCAGAACTAAATAAAAAGGCTTTGAAATACAGGGATAGTACCTTGCTGCTTGGAGTGGCAAACACCAATTAACGTTTCTACATTCCTTCTTGTCTATTCTAAAGCATGACTCTAAAGGAAGTTTGTTTTATTCACTCTCTTGTCTTTCCACATGCCAGACAGGAGCTTGGCAGACGGAGAGTGGTAGACTAACTCCTCTATCCCAAAAGGAAACTGAGAGAAACACTTCTTTCATGAGCATACTTCCTTCACTCGAATATCTTTGAGCTCCTTTGCAAGATCTTGAGACTTCTATAGCTACTGGCAATTCTTTGTGTTTTTATTTGGAAATCATCTTCTTGTCTTAAGAGTAGATAATCCCACAGTCATTCACCACAATAGAAACATAACATAAGACTCATGTTTTTCTAAAACTGAAGTGAAAAGAATGAGTTGAGATTGTGTGCATAACTATGTAGCATTTAACTCAATATATCTAAACTACTACCAAATTCATCAAGTAATCATTAAAAAAATTAACAAAAACCTTTACTCTTTAAAATTAATTCAGAAGCATTTCAATTTAGCCATGTTTTTGTGCTTACCAATTACATGTGGCTAATGGCTACCATCTTGGTCGGTGTAAGTAGAAAACGCACTCTCCTCTGTCAGACTTAGGAAAGTCTGGATTTGAAAAATAATAACTTGGATCCAGCTGCGGTGGTACACTCCTAATCACAGCACTTGGGAAATAGAGGAGGAGGAGGATCAAGGGGTCAAGGTCACTCTCAGATACCTAACAGGCGAGCTGCACTCTCAGATACCTAACAGGCGAGCTGTTAGCCTGGACCAAATTATCCTTGAAAATAAAGCCAGAAGGAGTAATAGCAAATGACTAATAAATACTTTAACTACCAGAATTTATCTCAAAAGCAGTGATGACTATGACAAAGTCCTAAGAGCACACAGTTGCATACATTAAATTGGCAGAATTTGGCTGTGTGTTCCTAAAACAAGGAGCTGTAAGCAAGCCACTACAGTGTGGTTCTCTAGAATATCAGAATGTACTTAACGGAAGCTAGGATCTAATAGTTTTACTGTTTTTAAGATTGTGAGTTAAGGATGAGGAAACCCAGTTGTTAAAAGCAGTTGCCTGGAAAGCATAAAGACCAAGTTTGATCCCCAGAATGTACCTTCAAAAAAGGTGGTCCTGTGTGCACATACTTGTAACTCTACTATTGGGGAACCAGAGGTAGGCAGATCACTGGAACTCGCTAGCCAATCAGCCTACCTCCAGGCAACGTCCAGACCAGTGAGAGATGCTGTCCCAAAAAATAAAGTTGGACATTATCTCTAGCATTTCACACATGTGTGCACACATGTGCACACATGTGTGAGCATACACAAAAAGGAAGGGGAAGTGAGGAGGGATGGAGAGAGGGAGGGATGAGGAGGGAGGGAGGGAGGGAGGGAGGGAGGGAGGGGGAGGGAGGGAGGGAGAGAATGAGGGAGGGAGGGAGAGAGGGAGGGAGGGAGGGAGGGAAGGAAGGAATGAGGGAGGGAGGATGGATCTAAGGTCTTCCAGAGAGGTATGAACAGCATATGTCACTGGCATGCTCTGAGGAGAGTATGTCGTATGTCACTACCAAACAAGGGAGAGCTCTTGAGAAAGCAGCTGTCAATCATTTCCTGCAGCTGGGCTTGCCTAACTTAGGCAGACATGATGTAAATGTGTGAATACAAATTTTTCCTGTTGGGCTGAATAATTATTCATGCAATTACTTGTACATTTTCAGAGTGCTGGTCTGCTAGTTATTCTCTTAGAGATGGAATCTCGGAACGACATAGATTCTGACACCACCAGTGTTCTCATGAGCACAGTAACCCCCTCCCCCATCCCAGTGACTCCATCAACCCAGAGGGAGTAAAGGACACAGGCTCTTGCACCATGTTTTGGGTGACCTCTCTCCTTGGCCAGAGGCATTCTGTGTGCATGCCTCCTTCACATGCAGACATAGAGCCCAGGATGGCGTGATTATAGGAATAGGAGCTCTGGCAAGCTTCTGATTGAACCACTTCCAATGTTGATGCTGGGCCCAGCTTATCTTTGCACTTCTGCCTTGCTTCAACAAAGCAATCAGCTGGAGAAAATAAACCTCTGAAACAATTCAGTCCAATGTTGACATAGCCTATTTCAAACTGTCAGTGCTATTGTTTAAAATGTGCCCCCATACAAACCAGTAAGCCTGCTTAAATGGCTGAAATTGAAATTGTGCCTTGGATGTCAGCAACTTGATGAGAAATACATAAAGGATTTTGCTCCTCTGTTTCAGGAGTTCTGCTTTCCCTGAGGAGAAATAAACAAACAAACAAACAAACAAACTCCTATTGTATAAGACAAACAGTACAATTAGACATTTAAATTCTTAAAATAACGGATTTCTATTGTACACATAAATTTCTTTTTTATTGGTTATTTATTTTTCTGTTTTGTTTTCTTTTGTTTTGATGAGACAGGGTTTCTCTGTGTAGCCTTGGATGTCCTGGAACTTACTCTGTAGACCAAGCTGGCCTCAAACTCAGAGATCCTCCTGCCTCTGCCTCCTGAGTGCTGAGATTAAAGGTATGTGTCACCACATCCAGCTGATTTCTTTCAGTTTGTTCATAAATGAGTTCTTTATTAGAAAGAAAAGACAAAAATGGTTACATTGAGTCCATAGATTACACAATGAGTAAGATTTAATTTAAATTGATTTCCTTCCTTTAATTAAACATAGATTCTCTTCTCATACAATATAATCTGAATACAGTTTCCCCTCTCTCTATCCTTTATGGTGCCTCCCCCTCTCTTCCATGCTTAGAATGATTTTCAAAAGAAATGAATACAATGTATTATTCAGTAAATAAGTTGAACACAGAGTCAAAACTAATAGGTCAGGAGTTGGACATAGTAACTCACATTTGCTTTTTTTTTGTTTTGTTTTGTTTTTTGTTTGTTTGTTTTTCAAGACAGGGTTTCTCTGTGTAGCCCTGGTTGTCCTGGATCTCACTCTGTAGACCAGGCTGGCCTTGAACTCAGAAATCCGCCTGCTCTCTGCCTCCCAAGTGCTGGGATTAAAGGCGTGCATCACCACTGCCCGGCCATGCTTGTAATCTTAACAATTGGGAGGGTGGGGCAGGAAGATCAGAAGTTCACAGCCAGTTTCAAGTACAGCATTCAAAGCCAACATGGACTATATGAAACCTTGTTCAAACACACACACACACACACAAAGAAATAAACAAAAGTAAATGGTTTATTACTTTACAAATCTTTGACCTGTGTCCTCCATATAACATGACACACATCAATTCTATGGTTAATTAACCTCAGACCCTGTGTAATCAACCCATCATTTGAAGGATGGCTATACTCAAGTGTTCATTTCCCTGTGAGAATGAGGAAGGGGTGATTACACAGTTTAGTTTTTTAGCCCACGTGGTTGATAGTTTCTACTGTTTCTCTTACTGGTTGCATCAAGAGTATCACAGTCTACACTTCGGACTGACAGATGCAACCCTCTTGAACCATATTCACTTGCTGCACACTGCTGTTTTATAGCAACCAAATCGAACCATGAAAGCATCTTTAAAAGGAACCACCTGTCTCAAAATAAGAGGTAAAATTGATAAATGAGGAAAAAGCAATCTAAACACGGTTAAGAATACAGAAACAAACCTCAGAAGAACTGTAAGTAGGTACAGCAAAAGGAGATTGTCTCTGCCCCTTCCCCACGAGTACAGAATTGATCGTGGAAAGCGAAGCATTCAGGCAGAGATTCCAGAAAATGGTACAGCATATGCTCAGGTGGGTTGGTACCCAGGGGGCACCTCCCTCTTCTGGGAGGTGAAGGGGAGGAGCTTTCGGGAGGTGCAGAGGGAGGGGGCACTTGGAGGAGAGGGAGGCCTGCGATCAGGATGTAAAGTGAGAGAGAGAGAGAGAGAGAGAGAGAGAGGAGAGAGAGAGAGAGAGAGAGAGAGAGAGAGAGAGAGAGATAAATGGAAAAAGAAAAGACTCCATAAAGTTGACTAGCTTGGAAGATTTAGGATTTAGGAGTGTGAGAAGATTTGTATTTCTGAGTCAATATTCCTACTCTCTGTCCGCTCAAGTTGTCTGTTTCTTCCTGCTTCATGTTACTAAGATCTATTGGTCCCAAATTTTGCTCATTTCCTATAGGCTATTGTGATGGTTTGAATATACTTGGCCCAGGTAGTGGCACTGTAAGGAGGTGTGGCCTTGTTGGAGGAAGTGAGTTACTGTTGGGGCGGGCTTTGAGACCCTCCTCCTAGCTGCCTGGGAGACAGTCTTCTCCTGTTCATCTCAGGAATAAAATGTAGAACTCTCAGCTCCTTCAGGGCCAGGCCTGCATGGACACTGCATGCTTTCTGCGTTGATAATAATGGACTGAACCTCTGAACCTGTAAGCCAGCCCCAATTAAACGTTGTTCTTTATAAGAGTTGCCTTGGTCATGGTGTCTCTTCACAGCAATGGAAACCCTAACTAAGACAGTTAATAATAAAATTTGTTATGGTGGCTAGCAAAAAAAAATCTCTGAAGATCATCTGAGTTTCTAGGCCTTGTTTTTCATCTCTGATTTCTATTCCCCCCACCCCATCCTGTTTATCTTTTGGGCACACACACAACACACACACACACAACACACACACAATCTTCCTTTCACTGCTTCTCATTGCTTAATTCTTTTTTTTTTTTTTTTGAAAGATTTATTTATTTATTGTATATGAGTACACTGTTGCTGTCTTCAGATGCACCAGAAGAGGGCATCAGATTCCATTACAGATGGTTGTGAGCCATCATGTGGTTGCTGGGAATTGAACTCAGGACCTCTGGAAGAGCAGTCAGTGCTCTTAACCACTGAGCCATCTCAACAGCCCTCATTGCTTAATTCTCATCTATTTATATAGCTTCCAAAGCTTCCCCTCATTATTGATTTTTATGTTCATTGGAATTGTGACTAGAAAAGATATAGTTTAACTTAAAAATTGTTGATACACTTTTATAGCTTTCCATCTGATGGCAAATAATCCGTGTGCTATTTGAGAGAATATTTATTTTGAAGCTGCTACATGAAATGGTCTGTAGATATCTGTTAGGTCAGTGTGATCTAGGGTGAAGCTTAATTCTGCTTTGTTTTTTATCTTTCATTCTGAATGATCTGTCCATTGCTGAAAATGGAGTTTTAAAGCCATGCTACTATTTCTGTACAGAATAAATGTCTTCCATTAGGTCTGTTAATACTTATTTCGTATATGAAGGCTCCTTGGTATGGGGCACACATTTAAAGCTAGTATTTATTTTTATTATTACACAGTGAAATTCCTTATTCTTTTATTAGGTTTGATTTTAGAAATCTATTTTATCTGAGGTAAATGTGGATGCTCCTAGTATTATTTAGATTCTACTGACATGGGTCTTTGAAGACCTGTCTGGCCTGGAACTGATTATGTAGACAAAGCTGGACTTGAACTCACAGAGATCCTCCTGTCTCTTCCTCCTGAGTTAGGAGAATTAAAGCCATGTGCTACCATACTCAGTCAAAGTGAATAAGCAATGCATAGTAGAGGTTTGGGTTTTATCCATTTAGTCACTCTGTGCCTTTTCATTGAATAATTTGATCCATTTATATTTAAAATAAATGGCTGCAAACCTTTTCTACTGTTACTTTGTTACTTATTCACTAATTTTGCTGTGATTCTTTTTCCCTGTAGTTACATTATCTTTCGTGAGAAGTGTAGTTGGATTGCTTATAATATTTGGTTACATCAGGGACTTTTGCTTTATAATTACCAAGATTATTATAAAAACATATTTCGATGATAAGTTCTTTTAAACCACTATTGTCTTTTCAATATTTCTTCCCCTTTGTTTCCTAGTTTTTTGTTTATTGAAACATATTCTTCCTTTTCAACCCAAGCTGGCCTCAACCCATGGAAGAAAGTGTGCACTATTTCTCTTACTGAGTATGATTTGTGTCACTCAACATAAATGATTATCAGTCCATTCATTTTTTTTACAAATATTATAATTCCATTCTTCATTACAGATAAATAAAAACTCATTGTGTATGCACACCACATTTTACTTATTCATTTCTGTATTGAGGGACCCCTCTAGTCATCACTATTGTGATAGCTCAGCAATAAATATATGCGTGTGTGTCTCTGCAGTGTGCTGACTTAGAGACCTCCCAGGACCTACCTGGGAGTGCTATAGATGAATCATGTAATAGCTCTCTTCTTAGTTTCTTGAGGAATTCTCACTCTGGTTTTCTGCCAGCTAGGTTTTATGTGCTTCTGTTTGTCTACATCCTTGTGAGCATTCATTGTCTCCCCCTCCCCCCCCCCCCCCCCCCCCGCCGTTCCCCGCCTTTCTGGATAATAGCTATTCTGCCTGAGGTGAGATAGAAGCCCAGTACAACTTTAATTTGCATTTTTCTTGAGATCTTAAATATGTTTCTACATATTTATTGACCATTTGCATTTCTTCTTTTGAAAACTGTCCATTTGGCTCATTAATCCATTGATTGGTTGAATGGTTATTTTGGGCATTTATTCTATCTAGTTCTTTAGAGATTCTTATATATTAATCTTCCAGAAGACGTAGAGTTCACAAAGATTTAATCCCATTCTACAGTCTACCTCTTCACGCTGTTGATTTTTTACCTTTATTGTACAAAAATAGTTTGCTTTTATGAGATACTGTTTGTTAAATCTTGGAGTTGTTTCCTGTGCTATTAGAGTCCTTTTCAGAAATCCCCTGCCAACACCTGTTTCTAGAGGTGTCTTGCCTACTACCTTTTCCTCCAGTAGATTTAGAGTTTTGGATTTTATATTAAGGTTTTGTTTCATTTTGAATTGATTTTTGTGTAGGGTAAGAAATAAGAATCTAATTTCATTCTTTTACATATTCAAATCTAATTTTCCAAACACTGATTGTTGAGCAGAATTGTTTTTGTTTCCTCAAATGTTTATTTTGACACCTTTGTCAAAGATTAGGTGGCTGTAACTGTGTGGATTTATCTCCATTCCACCTCTGGTTTAAGGCTAATACCATGCTGAGTTTGTTACTACGACTCTGTGGCATACTTTGAGGTCATTTAGGATATCTTGGGCTGGAGAGATGGCTCATCGGTTAAGAGCACTGACTGCTCTTCCAGTGGTCCTGAGTTCAATTCCCAGCAACCACATGGTGACTCACAACCATCTGATGCCCTCTTCTGGTAAGTCTAAAAATAGCTACAGTGTACTCACATAAACATAATAAATAAATCTTTTTTTAAAAGATATCTTAGCCGGGCAGTGGTGGCACACGCCTTTGATCCTAGCACTTGGGAGGCAGAGGCAGGCGGATTTCTGAGTTCAAGGCCAACCTGGTCTTCAGAGTGAGTTCCAGAACAGCCAGGGCAATACAGAGAAACACTGTCTCGAAAAGAAAAAAAAAGATATCTTATACTTCTATCTAAATTTAAAGGGTTTTTCCCTTAAGAATTACACTGTGTCCTCATCAGCACAGCACAGGCCCACCACCACCACCACCATTTTCTTCTGGATCAATGAAGCTGTGGATGTCACGTGAGCCGCTGAGCATCAGAATTCTCAGTCCCTGTGATAAGAGGCTGATCTGCTTGCTGATCCAGAACTCAGTGATCTCACACTCCAATTTATTTTCAATTGACAAGGGCTGCTCCTCGTCAATGAGAATCGGGCCTTGTTCCTCTTTCTATAAGGACTTTCTGGCTTTATCATTTGGATCAGGCTTCTGCTTCTCTTGCCACCAGTGGGAAGCCACACTGCTGGAGTGTCACTGCTGGAGCTGTGCTCAGCTTGGCTCACACACTGCTGGAGCTGTGCTCAGCTTGGCTCACTTCTTTGCACTCTCTTTTTTTCCTCTCTATATACGCTTCAGCTATCTAATCACCACTTGTATGAATTCCTCCAGTTCTTCCTCTCTGTTCAGAATAGTCTTACTTTTTTTCTTATCTTGATTCTTCTTCACTGGGTCACACTGAGGCAGCTCTTCTCTCTTTTGCTGTTAAGTGGGTATAATTTTCCTTTATTGTCTCTTTGAATAAACTTTCTCTTGCTTTGGCAGTGTTGAATCCTTCTTGGCCACTAATGGATGGGATGTTTGCTCTTCTGGTGTCATCCTAAAGTTCCCATTAGCTTCCTGCTTTCCCTTTCATTCTTTCTTGGTTTTACTGCTTCAACAACTTCTTCTTCTTCTTCTTCTTCTTCTTCTTCTTCTTCTTCTTCTTCTTCTTTCTTCTTCTTCCTCCTCCTCCTCCTCCTCCTCCTCTTCTTCCTCTTCCTCTTCCTCTTCTTCTTTCTCCCCTTCCTTTTCCTCCTCCTCTTTCTTTTTCATTCTTTTTGTGGTTTTTTTTTTGGTTTGGTTTGGTTTTGGAGACAGGGTTTCTCTGTGCAACTCGGGCTGTCCTAGAACTCACTCTGTCGACCAGGCTGGCCTCAAACTCAGAGATCCTCCTTCCCAGTGCTGGGAATAAAGGCCGATACCACCATGACTTAATGGATTTAAGTTATTTTGGTTAACAATAATTAGATAATTATTCATCTGTTCAGCAATAATAGTTGGTAGTCTATAATTCTAGTCCTTGAGACAAAAATGATTCTGACATTAAGAGACTGAAGTTGTTTGGGGAATACTGTAGTGAACACTTAGAACACAAATCCAAGAAAACAAAGATGGAGGCACTCAACACACTTATGTCAGAAGCGAATATCTGTGTATAACCAGCAAAATCTTGGGAACTGACGGCTCACATCAATCAAAGCAGGGACCAAGACATCTGAAAGCGTAAAATAAGCTTCTGTAGGGTCTTGAAGGGCCAGAAAACAATTCCCACCAGTTCAGTGGATGCTTGTCTCCACCAAACCTCAACACACACGAGCCACGTATGCTAGCCAACAAGGGACCCAGTGATCAATCCTCTCACCAGGATCTCCTGGCTCTGACCTTCTGGCCTTGAGTTGTTTTCCTCTCTCTGTTGTGTGAACAATAAACTGTAATTTGAAAACGACATCTGACAATTTGCCTTTCTGATGGGTAAGTCCTGTTCAAGACAAACATCACAGTAAGCACATGGAATAATAAAGTATAAAGTCATATGAGGAATACAGAATCAGCATAGGGAACCAGAAAGTACCAGGGCTAAAGGTCAGGTTGCAACATGAAGTTCAGGGAATATTCCTGATACTGCATGGCAGAACCTAAACTATTACCAACAAAGCTTCAGAGTGAGGAAAATCAGGGTTTGTGCTGACCAGGGTGAGGAAGTGTTTCTTGGGCTTGGGGCTTTAGGTTATCTTTAGGAGCAGAACAAAATCGGGTCATTTATTTGGATTTGGAGTCAGCGTGCGACAAAACATTGGAGAAATTCAACTTTGAACAAAGGGTTAGTTCAGGCTCATGCCTGAGATCTCAGTCCATGGCCGCTCAGCTTGTGTTCTTGGTGCTTTGGTGAAGTAAATATCAGAGCATAAGAATGGTTCCCCTAGGAACATCTGGGAACCCAACAGAAAAGTGGGGGAAGGGATTGGGTCCTAATATCCTCTTCATGACTATGGTAGTTACTTCTCTAATCAGTGGGACCAAGTAATCTGACAATAAAAGAACTTAATTGCAAAGGGGAATCATTAGGGGTAGATTTCATCATATCACTTTATATGTATGAACCAGTAGTCCTGGAAAGAAGCTGTCTACTTAGGCTGATCTGCTAAAAGACACTCCAAGGATTGTGGAGAGTTTGGACTGTTACTGATCTGATAACCTATTTCCACTTTCTCTGGGGTTCTCTTTATCCCATTAAAGAGCCCTTGCCCACCCCTGTATCAGACCTAACATCCTGATAAAAGACAGCATTCTTTGCAGAGTATTAAGTTCACAAAACCTATCCTCCACCAATGGGAGGGCCAGGAATGCCATCATACAACACCCGAGACCTATATAGCGAGATCCCTGTGCCCTGCTGTAACCACCTACATAATGTTTCCACAAACATGTTTTCAAAATGCCTTGGATTGTAACTTCTTTGTTATGCTTCTATTAAAACTCCATGAAGATGCTTCCACATTAGAACATATATTTGGGGAGACCTGAAAATATGTTCCCAGGCCACAATCACTTATATTTGGCTCCAGAATAAGCCATGTCTTTTATTCCTTTGATACGAGCTGTCTCTTTCAACAATACATGCATATATAAATTCTCAAACAATAAAGAAGAAGCAACTTAAGAGAGACAGAATTTATTGTGTCTCTCAGTTTAAGAGGGTACAGTCTCTTTCAAGGGGAAGGGTAGTGGGATTCACAGCAAAGAGAACATGCAAATGGTTAGGGCTCCTCACAGCTTCAAGGGCCAGAAAGCAGAGTCCATCTACACTCCCCAAGTCCCACCTCCTATGTAGCTCTACATTTTCCCATCAGGTCTCAGCTCTGGACAGTCCTCCTCTAGTGGCCATCAGCTTGGGACCAAAGCCCCATGGGAAGAGCTACAATACCAACCAACCAGAGCTCCCAGGGTCTAAACCACAAGCCTAGCAGCATATAGGGAGGGACCCATGGCTCCAGTTGTATACATAGGGGAGGATGGCCTTGTTGGACATAGGTGGGAGAGGAGGTCCTTGGTCCTGTGAAGGCTTGATGCCTCGATGGGGGGGGGAATTTGAGGGCAGGGAGGTGGGAGCAGGTGGGTGGGGGCACATCCTCATAGAAGCAGGAGGGGGGGATGGGATAGGGGGTTTCTGGGTAGGGGAGGAATGGGGAAAGAGGATAACATCTGAAATGTAAATAAAATATCCAATAAAAAAGTTAAAAATTAAATAGCAAATGTAATTAGGCTGATAAAAAATCAGGGATGAGAATATCAAAATCAAAAAGGAATAAAAGAGAATAAATAGTTGAATGGTTAGCTCACTCAACCAAAAATAAATAGCCTAGGAAAATCTATTAAGTCAGAAATTAATGAGACACAGGAACAATTGATCATGGTCATAGAAGAACTGCAAACATTAATTCCATTTCCATTGTGTGGCAAGCAATCCAAAGTGCTTATATTTAAACCCAGGTTTTTCTGTCAAACAAATTTTTCAGCAACATAAGAGATCAGTTTCAGCTTATGTAAGAAGCAGAGGATGCAGACTTGGGGGAAAGAATAAGAAAGAAGGAAAAAAATATAAACATGATAACCTATGGGTGATATTTCACATCCAAACTATAATAAAAAAACAAGCCCCTGACATTCTTTTTCATTTAAACTCCACTTCCTAGAAGTTCTTCAACTTCCCAGTAGTGCCATCACTGGGGATCTCATTGCCAAGACATCAATATCCAAACCACCACTGCTGTACCATGAGAAGAAGAGATTGTCTTGAGACAAGTCTTCGGGTGACACCAAGCCCTGACAAGTTGAAATAATTAATAGGCTCTTGTTTCTGTTATCTGTCCTGGGCACAGATTCGAAGGAAAATACATGGTAGAGATTATGGAAGAGCAAGAGAGAAAGAGGGGGTAGGAAATAAGGAAACAGGCAGATAAAAAGACTTTCATACTTGCCATGGAAAAGAAATAAACACTCCATCGTATCAAGTACATCCCAGTTTTGCTCACTGTGCAAATGGTCCAACTGGTAAAGAAATGCAGTCAAAGCCAAGGGATCTAATGACTGCTTGCAAATGTCAGACGAGAACCCATTGTCTCTTCCTCCTTAAAATGAAACATCCCAGCCGGGCTGTGGTGGCGCACGCCTTTAATCCCAGCACTTGGGAGGCAGAGGCAGGCAGATTTCTGAGTTCGAGGCAGCTGGTCTACAGAGTGAGTTCCAGGACAGCCAAGGCAATACAGAGAAACCCTGTTTCGAAAAAAACCAAAAAAAAAAAAAAAAAAAAAAGAAAGAAAAAGAAAGAAAGAAAGAAAGAAAGAAAGAAAAGAAACATCCCTGCTGAGGAGTGGATTTTAGCCTTCTAACCTCCAGAAAGTAAGGTTCTACAGCATAAGCCATCCAGTGGTACGCCTCACTCCAAAGGTGTAGCCTTAGCACATTAGCCTGGGTTCCCTCTATCGTCTAGAAGAAAAATCCAAGCTTTTGACGCAGTTGTGAAAGAAACAGGGCTATAGTGGACCTTGCGTGTCTGGATATCTCACCTGCTGCCAGGTTTTACAGTCTTTGTACCATTGCAATATTTCCCATTAGGGCAGGATTTTGTAGGGGTAATGATCGTGTGTGTGTGTGTGTGTGTGTGTGTGTGTACGTGGTGTGTGTTCCTCTATTTCCCCTCCCTCCTTGGAGCTCTGCTTGGGCTTCTTCTGAGCCGGTGTATCTCAGGTGCAGTTTATGTGAGTGCAAGCCAGCCCGTAGGACCAGGCTGGCACCACTGCCCCTTCCATCTGACTGAGAAGCTGCAATGTCACGAGCCACTGCTCTCTCCTCCAGCTGCACCAGTCACTCCTCACACTAGGCAAGCATGAGGGACTCCCGAGTATGACATTGCAAATGTTCCATGATTGTTCTGACTGGATTTGTAGCCGGTGACTCCATTTCAAACCTGTTCTCTTCATGATGTGGCAGCTGCCTATCAACACGAGTTTCCAGACCTTCTGTGCACTCATCATGTATGATGGCCAGTTGACGTCGATTTTATCTGGGCCATGAGTGCCTAGAAATGTGGTGACACATCTTTAGTGTGCCTGTGAGAGGTTTTCTCAATGAGATTGGCATCTGAGCCAACTTACCAAATACAGCACATCTCCTCAAACATCAGTGGGCCTCACTCCATCATTTGGAGACAAGAGTACAAAAGGGTGCCTTCCCTTGACTCACCAGCCTGTAGCTTTTATTTTAGAACTACATCACTGGCTCATTTGTGAGTCTTCAGTGTACTGACTGCAGATGCTGGAACTTGGGAGGCTCCGTAATCACTGAAGCCATTTCTTTACAACTGTTGTGCGGCATGTCTTCCTCTGGGATAACACAAAGCTGTCTTGGAGTAGAGATTATCTTGTTCCAGTAGCCATGGCTACTAATGAATGGAATGCAAGTGGTACCCAGCTCTATGGTAGAATGATGGAGTTAACGATAGTCCCTAGTAGAAGGGAGTAGGAGAGGGTCACATGACCCAGACCTAAAACTCTTTTATGCACTACCCCTCAGCCTTACAGAATCTTGGGAAGTGCTAGTGTGTTCAGGAGGTTGAAGGTTAGCCAAAAGGAGGGCTCCATGATGCACCTTCCACTAGTTTGTCACGATGATGGCTGGGACTTTAAAGTGATATAGCTGCCTTGAGGTCACGCCCACTCCTCTAAGTGTCTCCTCACCTGTTCCGGGTATACAAGCCTAATAAACTCACTTGTTTTCCAAGTGAAACTTTGATGAAATTGTACTTTCCCTTCATACCTATCTGGGAAGAATAGACATTTTTTTTATTAGCCCCAGAAAAGCTAATGCATCAATAACAAATCTTTTTGTATGTACATATTACACACATACACACCACACACATACCATACACACCACACACCACACACACACACACACACACACACGAATGCACTCACATATACAACAGGGGACAGCAGGAGGACATCTCTCTCCAAGACAGACCTCCAACTAGTCTATCTCTGTAGTGAATCCTTACTAATCCACTATGTATTTAATCTAACAAATTAAGTCATTGGGTTCAGCCTATGCCCTGCTCTAATTCAGTCCACATTGGGTAGCACAGTGGTTTACAAACAGATCTTGACCACTGTGAACACAGAAGCCAACCATGTACCTGGGTGGAAACATGAACAGCAGGCAACACTGAGACTAGAAAGGTGTTACTTCATAAATTTACCAAGGGGAATTAAGACTGTAGAGACACTTGAGCATATTAAAATGCTGGCAGGGTAGCCAGGACCAGGAACATTCTAGACCCCCCACCCTGGGCCAAGGAAAGTATAAAACTCCCTTACCTGGACCCTATAATGATACAGACACCCAGAACAGGGGTGCTGGCAGTTCTACCAGCCTGTCACATGACACCTGGCCTGTATACCAAAAGCCAACAGGCAGAGAAAAGAACTTCAAACTGTCTCTGGGAATCAGAGTAGCTCACCTCCCACTATTGACATGGCCTACTCAAGGGCCATTCATCCATCTTCCCAGTCAGCTGTCTAGACCCCCACCCATCTCCTGTTCCTCCATGTGGACTCAGCCCTGCCCTTCGGCATCTTCAGCTGGACTCACTCATCATTCACCTGTGACCGACACCATCTTGACTCTACAGCAGTGTTCTGCTCCCTGCAGCTGCTCTAGATTATTGTTCATACAGACACTATTTCCACTTCTGAAATCTCTTGAAACTCTGCAGTAGCCTCTGTGGCACTTTGAAGAAGGCTGGATTCCATAGGCTCGTGTATTTAAATGTGTGGTCACCAGTTTGTATAAACTGTTTGGGGAGGATTAAAAAGTACGTCTTGTTGGAAGAGGTGTGTCACTAGAGGTGAATTTTGAGGTTTCAAAAGCCCATGCCACTTCAGGCTAACTTTCTCTGAGTCATGGTTGTGTCTTGGCATATAGGGTCTCAGCCACTGCTCCAGCACCATGCCGACCTGCCTGCTGTCATGCTCCCCACCCACCTGATGGTCACTGACTAGCTCTCTGAAACTCTCATCCCTAATTCTGTAAATTGCCTTGGTCATGGTGTCTCTTCACAGAAATAGAGAAGTAACAAAGACAGCCCCTTTAGCCCTTTACGTTATTATTTAAGCAATATATACTAGTATATATGGGTTCTATAATAATATATATACTATATGTATATATACTATATATACATTACATATATAATGCACATATACACATATATACATATACACATATATACATATATACACATATATATACTGGTATATTTACTGTGTGATATGAGTGCTATTAAGGTTTAAATTGCAATTAACATTGAAATAGAAAACCTGTGCCCATCTCCCCTAGATTCCCTAAGAACTCAGGACTCTCTAAGAACGCGCTGCCACTGAGAGCATCACACCTGGCGATGTATTGACATTCAGTAACTTCTGAGTGACAAAATGCAAGCAATGAATGGGCAGAGAGAACTGAGAAATCAGATCAGCCTCTATGGTGAAAGCAGATTTGTACTGGTCTGAGAGGCAGTGCCCTGAGACCCTGAGGCACGGTGTCTGAGGATGCAGAACAGCGCTGTGTGAGAGTCTGGGAGCTGGGTTTTTTGTTTGTTTGGTTTTTTTGGGGGGGGGGTTGGTTTTTTGGTATTTTTGGTACTGGAGAGTGTGGAGGGGAGAAGACACAGCTTTGCCAGACCTGGATAAACTGATTATCAAGACTGCAGGGTGGCGGCAGAGAAGTCAGATTGCCTGTTTTGCAACCTCCAGGTTCAGAGCACGTGGTGAGTGTTAGATGCTTTCTAGGAATTCTATGGGCAGCAGATTTCCTGGAATCTCGGCCTTGTTTTGGGGCCCTGGTTTGGGAGGATTTACCTTTATTCTGACATTATGGAAAGACACCCACCTGCCATGCTTCAGAGAGAGCATGCTCACAACATAGGTGCACTACAGAATGCAGACATGCGTAACAGCATGGATATTGGGGTCCAGGAAGCCAGAAGTCAAACCCAGAAGATATGTGTTCAAAGCAAACAACCTATATGGTAGTGGAATACCCCTGGCAGCTTCTTCCCCATACTTGTGGAGAGACCAGCCAAGCACTGCAGCCTCTGGTCAGGTAGCTGCTAGCTCAGAGCAAGGTCATTCCATAAGTTTTCTGAGCCCCATGTGTCTCTCTTGAGTGACAGTCACCTCTATGCTACTTATGAACAAGATCCATCAGCATGCTGACCAAAGGTAACAGGAAAAGCCCAAGCTGGGTGTTATTTCTTCTAGTTCAAGAGGAATGACATCGAGGAAAACAGAAACACTAAGATCATATGGATACTTGTCTATGTAGACAGACACATGCACAATGACTTACTGCTATTATTCTAATCACTCAACATTCATTGATCTACATCAGGTCTCGCTGTTAGCGTTGTGGGTTCTATGAGCTTTGAGAAATGTCAAATAGCCTGTATCAATCATTTTGGTGTGTCTGAGAATAGTTATTTGCACCGAAAAACCCATGTGTCCTGTCTATTCATCTTCATTTCTCCCTGGCATAGTTTTGACTTTTTCAGAACACCATATAGTAGGAATCATATTTAGTATAGTATGTATGTCGTACATATATAGTATGTAGATTTTTCCATATTGCTTTCTTCAGTGAGTTGTAGGTATTTGAAGTTTTCCCCTATGTTTTTGTAGCTTGAAAAAAAAAATGCTCCTTTTCAGGGGTGAGTGATAGACTGTTGTTGGATATACCACCGTTTATTTGTTCACTTTCCCACTATAGAACATTTTCGTAACTGTGACTAATGGTGCTAGAAGTATCTTATTTATCTAACTCTTCCAACTTATCTCTCCAAAGTGCATTTCCACTGGAGACATGTGAGAGCTCTTGTCGCTTCCGGTCCTCACAGCATTAGATCTTGTCAGTTCTTTGGATCTTTGCTATGCAGAAGCGTCATGCTTGTGCTTTAAAATAACAGTTTAGACTTCCTGCCTATTAAAGTCTTAAGATAGAGACAACCAAAGGTTGGTAACAGCAACAATAAAAATTAGATTATTCATTGTACTCCCTGCCCTGTCAGCTGACTGCTTTTCATATTTGGTATACTATGTATGTGTATGAATTCATTTCCCTTTTTTGTTTCTTCTAAAGCAGGATAGAGGTCAATTAAAAGAAAATTCACAGCGTTCATTGTGGCAGAGCTAGCGTTCAATTAATAGTTTGGCCCTTGATCTGACTTGGAGAAGTCAAGCCAAATGTCATCTCATCTTTCTCTCAAAAGATATGTTGATAAATCACCCCAGAGTATTTATTTTGATATTCAATGTATTCTAGACTGTACCTAATAATGTTTGGGTTTTTTTTTTTTTTTTATCATTTTCGGTTGTTTCTCACTCTTTAATCGTGGATGTCACGTGTCACACCATATGATATTCCAATTCTGTGAAATCCCCAACTGGAGCCTTGCTGACCTGAAAACTGGCCTTTGGTCTGCTGTTCCCAACCTGCCGAACCTGGGCACCTGCTTTCAAACAGCACGTTTGTCAGCAGTTGCTGCAATAATGATTCTCCTTTGTAAAGATGCCTTGTGCATCTTTACTGGGTCACACTGAGCAAGCCGTTTATATGAGAATCACATACAGGCAGTAAGTGTGTGGTGGAAGAGGAGAGAAGGAGCCATGCCTCACCCCAGTGGAACTGCGCCTGCCCAGTGTCCTGTCTCAGAGCCCTGAAGCACAGTGGTGAATCCCCTGCCACCCCTCGCCCCTGCAAACGCTCGCCATGGCTATTTCAGACCTACTCCGTGTCTGTTGCTTCTTCTCCTTTCTCATTCTTAGCTAACACTTCCCCTTTCAAGAAAACAGAAGCTCTCTACACATCTCTCAGCCTTCAGTCACTGGGTAACCTGTCTCACTCTGACTTGGACCTATAACTCTAACCCTGCCCTCTTTGATGCCCTGGAGTCTTATTCTGAGTGTCCCTTCATTCTTCCTATGCCCTCATTGCGCCTTCCCTGGTTCCTATCCTTCCATAATTTAATCAGAATTCTACTTTCAGTGCAATCTACCCACCTCTAGCCCTTCAAACCATCAAATTGCAGTTTTATCTTTCTCTTCAGAGACAAAACTTAGTACTAACTCACCTAGTCAGCAAACACAGAACTTTCTCTGCCAATTACAGAGAAAACTTCATTCAAGACATTGGCTTTTTGAATATTGGGCAGAGATAGGAAAAGTGCTGCGTGGGCATGTGCATTTGAGCCTCTTCATGTCTAATTGATAACCTCAGAATATGCCACAACTCCTTCCTGTTAGACGTGGTTTATTCAGATAATGCAGAAAGCAGTACCAGCAAGTTCCTGCAGGCTTTTGCCACAGTAGGCCACTCTGAGGAGTGCTAGTTCCCAGAAGTCACCCAGTTTTGCTCTGAGCGTGTCTGAAGACCCCAGAGATGGAGTTAATGCTGCCTAAGACAGAAGTGGAATGGTGACAAAATAAGACTACAAAGGTTGAACCGTTAAAAACAAAATCCCCTTTATGGTGTGACCCACATGCCATTCTCAGCCAGACCTGGAGATGGTTGTGTAGAAGGGCTTCTTTCAGTACATCTCAAGAAGTGCACTGGGGGTCCTGGAAACCTGACCGGGAGCAGGAAAAGACTGAAGAAAGGACAGACACAGGTACGGACAAGCTGTCGTCAAGTTGGGCGTACTGTGATGGAGGAACACCCATTACCATCTTCACTCAGAACTTCCGCACGTGTCTTACGTGCAGTGCATGGGTGGGGTCAGGGGTTGCCTAGTCTGTAGGTCTCTGTAAGCAAGAAGACTCAGGCTGCGAACACTGCGGATCGGGAGGTCGCAGCTGCAAGCTTTTGTACACATTGGTCATCTCATACTTGGACCACAAGAAGCCTTTGCCATCTTTGTGTCTGACTCATATGGGGAAAGGCTTTGCCAATTTTCCGTGACTCTAAGGTTTCATTCTTGTCATGGCTGTGCCTGTGTCAACTGTACATGCTCACTCAAGACTTTGGTCACTCAGGGCTTCCTTCACTCCCTACAAAGAAGGTGTATCTAGAGGGATCGAGAAAAGAGAGATATCACTGTCGGTAGGGGGAGACCACACTCTGTCCCAGTGTTTCTCAAAGTTGAGTAAAAGGAAATACTAGTCGGCAAGAGAAAAGGTGCGTGGGAAGTTGTCAACCCACCTTGCAGTCAATGAGCCTTAGTTTCTGAGAATTAAGGCATATTCTAAAGACCTGTGTAGGGTACCAGGGAACTCCTGGGATCTGAGTTCAAGAATAGTGCAAACAAAGCACTTCTTACTTTATCATTAAAGCAAACAAAGCATGAGGCGATGTTCATGGTTGGCTTTAGCAAATGCAAGTGCAATGAGATAATACACCTGGTATTACATCTTATCACATTTGGTCATGTGAAAAGAGTCAAGAACATCCCTCCCAGGCCTTTGTCTTTCCTTCAGAGATAATGTGGACATGCCATCGGTTTCCTTCATTCCCTTGCTTTCAAGTGCATTCCCTTCTCATAGAGTATACAACTCTTTCTAGAATGCCCCCTTGTGGGAAGAACATTCTGAACTCTGCCCTGTCCATAGTTCACAGTAAACTCACAGCTTCCTTACACAGGCTCCTATAGGGAATAGCTTCATTTATAGCAGCAGTACAAAAGCTTCATGAATTATTTCAGACCTTATAAGTTTGCTCTATATGTTAGATTTTCATTGCAGCGACAGATACCAAAGAGAAAACAACTTAAAGCAAGGAGAGATTTACTGCACTCCCTGATCTCAGACATTATACCTGTGACTCACTGGCTCTATTGCTATGGTCCCAAGGCAAGACTGAACTTCATAAGGTGCCAAGTGTATGTTAGGGTAGCAGAGCTTATCTCCTTGTACACATAAGTCAGGAACAAAGGAAAGGGTCAGAAATATGGTACATTTTTTCCATGCTCTCAGTGACCCATGTTCCTCCAACCAAATCCCACCTCTTGGTGATACCACGTTATGAATCCACCAAGAGTTTAATTCATTGATCGGTTCAGAGACCTCAGGAGCCTCTCACCTTTCAACAGAGCTACTAGCTGGAGAGCAAAAGTTCAACACATGAGCCTTCAGGGCAAGCACATCCTAACCATAGAGCAGCACTGCATTTTGTAAGATAGGAAGCTGTTTAAATGCAGTTGCCTCTTGGAACCTTAGCACATATAAACATATAAACTCTTCTCTCTAGACAGAAGAGTATCAGATGAGGCTTGAAATACCAAGAATATCAAGCCAAGTATGGTAGCAGTCCCAGCACTTGGGAGAAAGAGGCAGAGGCAAGCTCATTTCAGTGAGTTCGTGGCCAACCTGGTCTACAAAGTGAGTTCCAGGATAGTCAAATCTACAGAGAGAAATCCTGTCTCAAAAAGAAAAAAGACAGACAGAAAAGAAATACCAATAATGTCATCCTACATTGCTCCTTATGAAAAACTGAATCTGTGTGTCCCAGAATGCAGAGTCAGAAGAATACAAAGTGTAAAGTTAGATTGAATTCATAAGACTCTGTGGGAGGGCTGGAGAGATGGCTCAGTGGTTAAGAGCACTGACTGCTCTTCCAGAGGTCCTGAATTCAATTCCCAGCAACCACATGGTGGTTCATAACTATCTGTAATGGGATCTGATGCTCTCTTCTGGTGTGTCTGAAGACAGCTACATTGTACTCATATACATAAAATAAATAAATCTTTTAAAAAGAAAATAAAAAAGACTCTGTGGGAGGAAAAGGCTACACTTGCATTGGCCCTTAGTCTCATTTAAACTGGCAAGAGAACTAAATATTGCCCAAGTAGCATGATGTTTTAGTGATGGAGAAACAAAGCGGGCAAAAAAAGGAAGTAAGATTTACATTTTTCATAGCTAAAATAGAGTAAAATTCTACTCCTCTTTACCTAGTCAGGCACTGCCTGCTGAAATCAAACCTGATACATTTCAAGAATGTTGATCTTTGTTTCAAACCTCCATCCCGTGTGACTGGTATACGTGAGTACATAGCTGTTTGTCACATACTTTGGAAAGTTGAGGTTTCATAACATCAATGTCCTGCCCATTTACAGGTTCACAGGAGACCAGAACTCTGATTACGGTGCAAGACGTGGGGCCCATGCTATCACTGTAATGTTTCATGAGAATCTTTTGGATTGGAGGTTTGGCTGAAGATTGTCAATTTGAAAGCCTAAGGGGTGTTTTGGTTTGGTTTGGTTTCTTGAGGGATGGTTTCTTGTAAACTGAAATCTGTGAACTTGGTACAAGATCTTGTAATGTACTTTTGACTTAATAAAATGGTAGTAGAATTGTGTTACAGTAAGTTCAACCCATTTTCACCATGGGTCTTATCCCATAAAAGTAGTAATGTTTTAAAGTAATCAGCAGTTGGTATCCCAAAGTAACTCAAAGTAAGTTGTCTATAAAAAGTTATTTTAAGAAAAGGAAAAAAAAAAAAAACAAACACCATTTTATCTTTGGCATGCACTTAGATTAAATCACAACAGATTAAATCTGTTGTGTGATAAACTGTGATTATAATTATTTTCCTGTTTCCAGCTCGAGTCACTTCCTGAGGCTCCCTGACCTCTCACTTCTCTGCAAACTACCTCAGCAAGGGCAGCAACGATCTCCTGGTTGTCATCCACATAGAAAGGTTTCAGTTGCATCATTAGATCCTGCTCTGTGTGAACGGCATCTCTTCCACAGTTACTCTCAGACCATGCCCACCCATTTCTTGAAAACCTTTAGCAGCTGTACATTCCTAATAGCACAAGCTTTTAGACTGCTAACAGAACAACAGAAGTTAAGTCCTTACTGACTCCTCCTGCTCTCCTCCAGCTCCCACACTTACCTCTTTAGCCTTAGCCCTTAGTCTGCCTCTTCTTGGTTCCCTAAACCCCAATCAAGGTGAGCCACTGAAACTGCCAAGTGCACCTTCCCCTCTTTTCCTGCCTCGTGCCCGCTCTCCCTCAGGCCTCACCCTTGGCAGCCTTTCCTCTGGAAGCCTTGAGTTCCAACTATACGTTTGGAGTTCTTGTCATGTGGTGATGAGAGGCCAAGTCTTTTAAGTTCAGACTCCATTTTAGAGAACCTGACCTAAGTTTGAACTCAGGTAAACTAACAGGCTGGTACCTACCATTAGTTTCCTAGTTGCCCTCCAACAAAGCCCAAGCCTAGCTCCAGTCTCTAGGCTAATCCCCAACAAGACCAGAATCTCCAAGGTACACCCTCAACAAGACCAATGTCTCCAGGTTATTCCCCCAGCAAACCTGCACCTCCAGATTTGCACTCCCTGTCTAAATGATCACCAATGCAGAGGGGAGAAGAAATTGAAGTTTATGATATGACTCCCAGCACCAGGCAATTATGTTAAAGGCCACAAGAGCTTTGCAATTAGATGCTTGCACACGTACTCCCTGCTTGCTGCTTACTATAAAGCCTTGCCCCAATAGACATTTGAGGCTCCCCACCACCAAAACCGTCCTGCGTGAAGGTGGTGCATTGGCATTGGGGGGCCCGAGCTAGCTCAAATAGAATAAAGACCCTGCTGTGAGTCGCATCAGATTGGCTCCTGTATGCTTTTGGGGGTGATCACTAACGTTTCCCTGGCACTGGGATTTACTGGGATTGGGAATCTTGTCTCTCTTGGCTGGAGTGAGAAACCCAAGGTTAGGAACTCATAATCTGGATTTGTGTATGAGGACATTTTGGGGAGATCTGCCCTGGATGTGGGCCTCACCGGCACATAGCCTGGGGGCTCAGCTAGAGTAGAGGAAAAAAAGAGAAAGCACTCAGGCACAGGTACCATGTTCCTCTGCTTCTCGGCTGATGCGATGTGACCCATTCTGTTTCTCCATCCCCAACCCAGTACCACAGACCCACAGCTCTGAAACTGTGAGTCAAATTAAGCCTTCCTTCATCCTTAGGTCTGAGTTAAGCAGTTATCCTTATCAGTTGACTCGCCTGATTCCCCACCTACACAGACGCATGAGACTTGACAGTAACTTTGATCAAGAGATATTTTTAATGCAGTTTCTGACACAACATGATTTCTTCATAACTATCACCCGAGGCTGGATACAGCCCAGTTGGTACAATGCTTGCCTGGCATGCATAAAACCCTGTGTCACATAAACTGGATGTGGTAGCACATGCCTACAATCCTGGGAAACAGGGCAAGAGGATCAGGAGTTCAAGGTTATAGTCAGCTACAAATAAGTTCTAGGACATGTAGATGGGATTCTGCTTCAATAAAAGCCAGAATATAGTAATAAATAACTATTACTCAGATTAAGATTATGTTTATTGCAGGGTAATGGTGGCACACACCTTTGATCCCAGCACTTGAGAGGCAGAGGCAGGTAGATTTCTGAGTTGGAGGATAGCCTGGTCTACAGACTGAGTTCCAGGACATCCAAGGCTATACAGAGAAACTCTGTCTCAAACAAACAAACAAACAAACAGATTATTTTATTGAAGACTTGGGTGCATATTTTACAAATGTGCTTGGAGCCTCATGAAAGAAGAAACCTATGCATGATCAAAATACTGTACATGATAAGCAAAGTGCACTACTAGCAAAATTATCTGATCCCAGATGATGAGTCCTGTGGTTTTCCACCATCCCTTTAAAGAGCAACCTCAACCACAAGCACACTGACAGAAAGTCAGAATGCATAAACAAAGAAGTGCCCTGGTGTCCAAGGCCTGACCCAGAAGCTGCCCAACAGGCCTGGCCCAGCCCCACACTGCGTATGCCTTGTTCAGTCAAGCATCTGCATCACCTAATGGTGAAGAACAGTTCTGAGAAGTGAGCTGTCAGGCAATTTCATCACAGTCCAGACATCACTGAATGTCCTGACATAAACCTGGAGGGCAGAGGCCAGTTACTCTAAAAGGCCTCTTATATAATCAAGAACTGTGCTCCTCGAGATACATGCAGCTGCTGCCAGCATAACACTGCACATTGCTTTGCAGTGAATTGCTTTTTAAATAAGTAGAAAATATGTTCTGAGATTAATTATAAAAATATAGTATAGTGAATGCATGGGCACGTAGTGGCTCCGTAACTGCACTGTACTGCAGCATAGTAGGTTTACAATCGTTGCCACAAGTGTGTGAGTGACACATCACACTCTGCTGTTAGGATGGCAAGAGCGGCCCTGGAAAACAGGAATTTCTCCGTTCTGTGGTGGGACTGTCTTTGTGGGGTCTGTTGTTGGATGAACTGTCATTATACAGCACTGTGGTGACACGCTGTGATATTGGGACATTTTTTTAAAAATTAGTTTTCTGGCTGGGAGAGAGTTCTTTCTGAGTATTGGAATTAGCATTGTTCAAAGGTATCTGCAGAAGGACATACTAACCAATCCAGAACAGCAATTCTTCTATTTGGTCCCTTTAAGTCAGGAAGCAGGAGTCCTCTGCCCTAACCCTCCCAGGACAACCAAAGACATGCCTAAACTTAGCACCCACAGAAAGGATTGAAGCAAGCCCACGTTGCTTGCCTGGCTCTGCTGTCTTCTGGTAGAGAGGTAAAGGTTCTGACCCAACCCTCCGTTACTTTCTGTCTCCTGTGTCCTGACATCATGTCTTTCCCTCGTGGCCCCAGGGTAGCACGCATGACTCCCTAACACCTGTATGACAAACTCTGTTTTCCTGAGTTTTTCCTGTGTCTAATCTCACAACTATACCAGACTAGCCCACTCATAAAAGACGCAAAGCTAACCCTGAAGTCCAAGGGAAAGTTTCAACCAAATGCCAGAAGCAGGAGACAACAGCTCTCAACTTAAAATAAAACAAGCCGTAACTGTTCCCGTGGTAGAGACTGGAGGGCTCAAGTTTTCTCGTTACACTGTCTTCTAGCTAAACTATTCACAAAGCCAGTAGTGTTGAAACAGTGGGCACAAGGGATGGATTGACACTCAGTTTTGACTATCAATTTTGAGAGGATCAAGAATTGCCAAGGAGGGACAAAAGAGACAGCTATGTGGCTAAAATGAACACTTGTTGTTCCGGGGATTAGAACTGTTCTCAGCATATACATCAGGTGACTTACAACCACCTGTAACCCCAGCTCCAGAGGATCCAATGCCTTTTTCTGACCTCTATGGGCACCCAAGGGCATGCATGTGTATATACACACACACACACACACACACACACACACACACACACACAATATATATATATATATATACATATACATACATATAGATATACACATATACATACATATAGATATACACATATACACATACACATACACATACACATACACATACACATACACATACACATATATATATCTCACCTGGACAACAAACCCACTAGTCATATCTCTTCAGGAATCCCGACACTGGGCTAATTGAGGTAGAAAGCGGCATCTGAAGTGTGTGCAGCACCGTCTTGGACTGGGATTCCTGGCAGAGCACACTGGATAGCGTTGAGCACCAGCATTCATCTCCTTCTTGTGGTGAACACAATGTAACAAGCTTCCTAACAGTCCTCCACTGTGATGCACTATCATGTCCCAAGGCTGGGAGCCAAAACAAACCCTCTATAGTGATCTGAATGAGAATGATCCCCATACGCTCATATATTTCAATATTTGAGTTGTTTGGGAAGGTTTAGGAGGTGCTACCTTGCTGAGGGACGTAAGTCACACTGTGTGTGTGTGTGTGTGCGCGCGCGTGCGCGTGTGTGTCTGTGTAGGGTGCTTTGAGAATAAAAGCCTCACCTACTTCCAGTTTGCTCTCTGTTTTGAGCATGTGTTTGAGGATGTGAGTTCTCAGCTTTCTGTTCCTGCTGCCATGCCTGTCACTTGCTGTGGTCCATCATGATGGACTCTCATCCCCTCAAAATGATACAGCCCAATAGCAAAGCAGCACACCCTGTTTGAAACTTCAAATCGAATTAAGAGAATGATGTCAGTGCAGGACACAGTTGCTGTGTACCTCGGTGAAAACATCTCAGACTCTGCTGGAACGGTGTTCAGCTCTCCTGTGTTTCCCACTGCCAGGTTTCTCCTGACATTGTATGGAGATGCCTGAGTCCCATTGTGATGACTGAGGATGGGGAGACAGGTGGCTGGCTCTGCCACCGCACCTCTGGAATGCTGCGCCCTATCCCCATCGTCTAGCTAGTCCTACAGGTAGCTAGTTAACCGATCCCTGGGAGAACTCTTTTTGGTTTCTAATATCTAAACCTCACAGAAAGTGTCTCTCAATAACATATTTGTGACCAGTATTTGTGATAGCAAAATGTATACCTGCATGTTCTCAGAATTCATTATTGTACCTTTGAAAAAGATCTCAATTATTTTTAAATAATTGATAGGATACAAGATATTTTTTCTTTTGTTTTTTTCAAGACAGTCTCTTTGTATCGCCGTTGCTGTCCTAGTAGCCCTGACTGTCTTAGAGCTTGCTCTGTAGACCAGGCTGGCCTTGATCTCAGAGATCTGCTTGCCTCTGTGTCCTAAGTGCTGGGTGGTGCCACCACCACTACCTGACTCAGGATACAAAAGTCTTATTTTAGGGCTGTGGCACCAGCGGAACGGTCATGATGTCCAGATGTTGCTGACATTGAGAGACCATATTAACCACATTCAGAGCAAGGATCTAATGTTCATAACAACTTTTGATGACCAAGAAATGATCACTGGCTCTTACAATGCAAAAGTCCAGAAAAGTACTATAAATGCTCAAGTGCTGTGTGAGACTGTAGTGTATTACAAGAGGCTGCAAAGAAGACAAACATCACATGGAGTACGTCTGTAGTCTTGGCACTTAGGAGTCAGATGCTGATAGACTTCTATGAGTTTGAGGCCAGCCTGGTCTTACACAATGAAGTTCCAGGCCAGCCAAGGCTACATAGTGAAACTCTGTCTGGAAGAAAAAGAAGAAAAGGTAGGAAGATAGACAGGAAGGAAGAAAGAAGGAAGGAAGGAATGAACAAACAAAGGAATGAATGAAGGAATGAACAAAGGATGAATGGAAAACAAGTTTAGTAGTGAAAGTTGAGCAAGACAGAACCCCAGAGATGTTCCAGGGACCGCATGCAAACATTGAGTGTGGTCTGTCCCGGCGGTATCCAAAGCAAACGTGCACTGCAGTTTCTATTATGGGAAGGCTGGCCAAATTAGTATACCACAACCCTGACGTTCCCTTATGTCCCTGTCTGTACTCACAGAACCCCCGGCATTTTACCTGCAGAGATTGATATACTCCAGGGTTTACATTAAGACTTGGATTTCCACAGTTTGCATCAACGCCTGCCAAAATCACGTTGTCGTAACATTGTATCTGTTAAGCAAGATCGCTTTAACTCCGTGTCTCCATGAACCATTTTTTATAAATAGCCAGAAAACATTACAAAAGAACCAAGCTTCTTTCAAAGGCTTAGTCTATTTTCTGTTGCTGTAGCTGAATATCTAAGACTGAGGACTTGTAAAGGTTTATTAGATCATGGTTCTGCAGGCTGGGGGAGCCAAGAGCCTGGTGCTGCCCACGGCCTGCATGTGGCAAGGGCTTCTGACTGGGTCCTGACATGGTAATGACTAAACCTGACAAAGTTGGCTCTGTAAGAAAGCCACTACTCGGGCTATAATAAAAACAACCTTAACGGCTTGATCACCCTGAAAGGATGCTGCCCCTTAACATTGGCCCAGTGACCAAGTTTCCAACATGTCCATTTGGGAGGGACATGTTAAAACTTCTGCACCTGTTAAGTTTAGAAAACCTTAAACTTGAACAGAAAGCAAGTTCTTCTTATCCTGATGTCTCAACATCTCCATAGCTCCAGCAGTGTTCTTCTTACAGCGTTTATTGCAACCTGAACCCACATCCTTATTACCAGCCACGGGCTATAGCCGTAATGTTAGTACTGATCAAAAGTAGATTGCCTGTAGAGTCAGTAACAGCCTCCCTTTTTATTCAGAAGCGAAGGGCGCATTGGAGAAACCATTTGCTTCAGCCAAAGTCAGCTGAAGGCCTAGAACCCAAACAGATCAAATCATCCTTTGAGCCTTTTTCTTGTAAACATTCAAGGATTTTCTGTTGGAGGAGTTCTTCCCTAGTCTCCCCAGCCTTAGAAATAACTTCGACAGGAAAGCAACCATAGTCAGGCTCGTGCAAAGAAAACTCTCTCCTGGAAGCGTTTGGAGTCATTTTGCTACAGTCCCAGAACCTGGGAGGCCAAGAGGATGACAAGTTCTGGGCTGTGTTAGTCCACACAATGAGACCAAAACCAAAAAAAAAAAAGAAAAAGAAAAACAATGCCCAGAAACTGCCACCTTCTCTTCTGGTCAAGACAACAATGAGACAGACCAGTTGTCAGAAGAGAAAGAGTCTACTAAACATCAGAGAGACAGAGATGTCAAAGTAGTAGTGACCTGAAGGAGCTCAGGGCTGAGGAGGTACACAGGACAACTGTTTAGGGTTGTGAAATAGTCCCTGCTTTAATCAAAGCCATGTTTACATGTGTGGGTATACACATTTAAAAAAAAAAAAATTCACCAAAGTGCTTAATATTTGAACACACTTGTGCATCTAAACCAGACCCTGAGAACAAAGCTAAAGGTAGAAGACACACACACACACACGAACCCATTTTCTAAATCAGAAATACTTTCATCCTTCCCCTAGTCCTCCAGATTTCTGAAAGTGATATAGTCAGAAGACAGAACATAGGACCAACCGAAACAGGAAGACAGTGGTATGTAGACTGACTCATCTCCTCCTCCCTGATACTCCGGACAAGGAAAAGCAGCTCAAAAAGACAAGTGAAAGGCCAGGATGCAGTCAAAGGAAACAATCCTGACCCTCACTCTCAACCCCATGCATGACAACATCCATCTCCCGATCTGAAAAGATACTGCCCAATGGCTTTTAATCCATTGGCTGACAGCCGGACACCCGAGCACACACCTGACAAGTGCAGAGAGCTGGTAGCCCTGGGGTAATCATCTCGGACACCATGTCACAACAGCAGCGCAGTGACTGCTGCGTGGATTTATCACAGGGAATGTGCCAAATTACATTCTTTCTACTAGTGGTCCTACATTATTTCAAATTGAGGAAGTAATTCCTTTGAGGGGATCAGTTAAGACTAGCAGTAAAACCAAAAAGACAGATCTTGTCAAATACGGAGACATTGCCCTATCTCCCTGCTTTTTCTTCTGACCACCACTAATCAGCCAACTGGATTGATTGTTCTCTGCCCTCTGACTAGGAAATAGGTTGTATCAGGAGATCGAAAAATTTAGATGAGCTCATTCCTGGATTTAGTATTTTGAAATGTAGGACATTGGAAATCCAACAGAGCCAAGACAGATATAATGTACTGGGAACACTGCTGAGGAAAACCGAAGTGTCTCAACTCATACCAGCACAATTGCAAGCCTAGGAACGAGTCTTGAGAAAGACCCAGGGCAATGGAAACCAGAGGGGGCTCTAACAGATCCTGAAAGGGAAACCACGCCCCCTGACCCCAAAGGACTTGCAACCCCTCAGGCAGTCTTTCAGAGAAAATCTGTGGAAACCTCAGATGCTTGAGGAGAACCTGGATAGAAAGAATGGAGGCCTCTGGGGAGAGATGGCTGTGTGGTTACCTGAGCAGATGACACGGGACACAGTAGCACTGGATTCATCGTGCCCCGCAACGGGAAGAACATGGAAAGTTTTCCCCTGCACACCTCCTAAAGGCACACGGTGTAGTCAACGTTGAAATCGAAGGAAGCCTCTACAATAAGAATGAATTTTGGGACAGTTACATGTGTGCACCCATGGATCAGGTGGGATGACAGTCACTCCTAGACTCCAGTGGCGACACATGACCTGAGAACCACACTGGTCTGTTTTCTCCTCAAAAGCTCAGGGGTGGGAACTGCTAGCCAAGGGAGCAAGTATATTTCTAGGCAAACTAAGCCCAGCCATCTGAAAAGGATGGACTGCTGAGGGAGTGGAGCCAGATGGCTATGGAGGTCACACCTGAATACTCACGAGGCTCAGACAGGAGGGTTGAGAGTTCAAAACTCCAAAGTAAGAGCCTGTCTCAAAAGTGAGAATTAAAGATGTAGCCAGAGAGCAGGACATTTGCTGAGCATGTAGAAGGCCCTAGGTTTCATCCTCCATACCAAAGGTATGGTTTTTAAAAAATAAATAAATAAGCATTGGTGTTTTACCTGTATGTATGTGGGTGTCGGATCCCCTGGAACTGGAGTTACAGACAGTTGCAAACTGCCATGTCGGTGCTGGGAATTGAACTCTGGCCCTCTGGAAGAGCCATCTCTCCAGCTTCAAAACTAGATTTTCTTTTTTTTTTTTTTTTTTTTTTTTTTTTTTTGGTTTTTCAAGAAGACATTTTTCTGTGTAGTCCTGGCACTCACTCTGTAGACCAGGCTGGCCTTGAACTCACAGAGATCTTCTTGCCTCTGCCTCCTGAGAGCTAGAATTGAAGGTGTGCACCACCACACCGTGCTCCAAAACTATATTTTTAATAAAGTGAATTATTAAAAGTAAAATAAAACTCAATGCAGATTAGATTTCAGCCCCACTGGTTGTCTGTTCCCTCTATTCCTAGAAGACAATGTACTGAAGTAGAGTCAGGGTCAAATGGAGGTGCATTCTCTTTTGTGTTTTAGAGACTCAGTCCCAAGTGTAGTCCTGTCTGGTCTGGAACATTGTTGCTATACAAACCAGGCCAGACTACTCTTGCTTCCTGAGTGCTGGCATTAAAGGTGTGTACTACTATAGCTGCCAGAATGATTTTTATTTCTTTTGCTTTTTCATGATCCGAGTGTCTTATAATAATATGTGTTTTTTATGGTTTGCATTTTTATTATTATATTTTTTATTATTTAAAACAATTTCCAAATATATTTTGATCATATTCTTTCCCTCCTCCAAGTCCCTCTACATCCTCTCCCCTCCCTACCCAGCCAACTTCAAGTTGTTTCTCAAAAAAGAAACAAAAACCCAATACAACAGCAAATGTGACCCCCTGCCAAAACCAAGAAAATAAAGTGAAACCACACCAAAAAGAAACACACACACAACTGTGAACGATTCCTGAACTCGAGGGCTGTCCACTGGAGAAGACTGATTCCTCCTTTTGCCGCAGGTATAAGTAACAGTTCATTTATTAACGTTTACCACAGTGGCTAGGTTTTTATTCTAGACAACTCATTAAAAACTAAGATGTTGAATCGGTGGCTAAATATAGGCTTCATGCCTATATTCCAGTGTCTTTGGTACAGAAACATACTTGGTCTGCATGCTATCCAAAGAGAAATGTAAACACGAAGCCAGCCACAAACCCTTTCTCTACAATGGTATATATACCACCTGCGAGATATGTTAGTGCAATGTTGGCTTGTACGAGTCAAAGAGCTAATTTGACTTAAGGCCCCATCCAAGAGATGAAACCCATACTGGACACTGCTTTGGTGACCAAGAACCTGAGACTAGATATCTTAGAGACCTACGATAAAACCAAATAATACCAGTCTAAAAAAGAAAATATGTAGTGATAAAATGACTCCTAGTGATATTCTGCTATAGTCACAAATCAGTGCCTTATTCCACTTTCAGACAAGAAGCTTAACCCTGCAGCAGATGGGAGCAAACACAGAGACCCACAACCAAACACTAAGCAGAGAGTGTGAGACTTTGAAACACTCAGCCTTAAATGGGAGTTCTCCATCAAATCCTACCCCTCAAAGCTCAGAGGACCCCTCAGAAAAGAAAGCAGAAAGAGTGTAAAAGCCAAGGGTGGGGGACTGGAAGACTCAAGAAAAGAAGACCTAACCAGAAGGTGGTAGCACACACCTTTCATCCCAGTACTCAGGAGACAGAGGCAGGTGGGGTTTTGTGAGTCTGAGTCCAGTCTGATCTACAGAGCAAGTTCCAGGACAGCCAAGGCTACACAGAAAAACCCTGTCTTGAAAAACCAAAAGAAAAGGAGAGGAGGAAGAGGAAGAAGACAAAGAAGAAGAAGAAAAAGAAGAAGGAGGAGGAGAGGAGAAGGAGGAAGAGAGGGTAGGGGAGGGGGAGGAGAAGAAGAAAGAGGAGGAAGAGAAAGAGGAAAAAGCTTTCTAAAGCTCATGAATGCACAGAGACTGAAGCAGCATGCATAGGGCCTGCCTGCACGGGTTTGTACCAGGTCCTTTGCACATACATTATGGCTTCCAGTTTAGTGTTTTTATGGGATTCTGGAGAATGCAAATTAGTGGGTCTCTAATTCTTGCGCCTTCTTTTGAGCTCTTTTTTTGTTTCCTATTGGCTTGTCTTGCCCAGCTTTTTATGTGATAGGTTTTGTTTTCTCTAATTGTATTTTATTTTGTTATATTTTTAAAAACTGAATGAATGAATGTATTATTCATTTTTAATATAAAACTATGGAATATTTCATAAGTTTGAATGTTGGGCCATGCTAATTTTCTCTGTGTCATTCCAAATTTAATATAGATGCTGCTGAAGCCAGCATAAGGATATGTATCACGTGTGTGTGTGTGTGTGTGTGTGTGTGTGTGTGTGTGTGAGTGTGTGTGTGACAGAGGAAGGGAGGGAGGGAGGGAGGGAGGAAGGGAGGGAGGGGGAGGGAGGGAGGGGAGGGAGGGAGGGAGGGAGAGAGAATGGGTCTTTCTATGTAGTCTTGGCTGGCCTGGAACTTGCTATGTAGACCAGGCTGGCCTTGAACCAGGTTGGCCTTGAATTTACAGAGATCTGCCTTTCTCATCTTCTCAAGTAATGGAGTTAAAGGCCTGTACCATCACTTCTAACAAGATCTATACTGTCAAGACAGAGAATTCTAAATAATTATTTCAAAAGTACGACAATGTCTGTCTCCCTTAATAAAACTGTCAAAATAATTTTTCTTGTGTGTGTGCTGTTGATAAATTTAAAACTGTGTAAGGGTACACATGCATACACATAGACTGTGTGTGTTTGTTTGTCTGTTTGTTTGTTTGTTTGTTTTAAAAGCCCAGATGTGGTGTTACACAACTATAATCTCAGTTATAAAAGTTTGTATCTGGTGGATTATTAATTAAAGATCAAAGTTTTATAAAACTTTATTTTATTTTTTAAAAAAGAAAGAGGAAAAAGCAAGCAAGGAAGGAAGGAAGAAAGGGAAGAAGAGAGGAAAGGAGGGAGGGAGGGAGATAAAAGCCAGAAAAGAGGAAAGAGAAAATATAAATCAGCATAAATTAGCTAAACCACACTTCCAGGACTGAATGACAGAACCTGGGAAACAAATGACCTTTAAACATGGAAATTAAGCCAGCACAGAGACCAACTGTTCACGACAAGCACTTCTAGATCTCTTTCATCAAGTGTTTGCAAAATAGTGACCTCTTAATCTTCACAAGGCAACCTCCAGTTCTCCCCATGACAAAGGCCACTTCTCTAAACTCAAGTATTCAGCTAAGAGTTGTTCAATCACAGCAGAAATCTGTGGGTTGACAGCAATAGTGGCCTTAGATGTACACATTAGGGCCTAAGATTTAAAAATAGTATTATGGAGCCAGGCATGATGGTACACATCTATAAATCCCGTGCTTGGGAGACTGGGGCAACAGAATTGCACATAAGTTCAAAGGCAACTTGGACTATACAGTTAAGTACCAGGACAGCCAGTACTCCAAGAGACTGTCTCCATAAATGAATTTTTTAAATACCTTGTAAATACCATAGTGAACATTTCTAGTCCTCATACTGATATTACTATCCCACCACCCTGTTGCATCTTTTCATTTAAGTATTGTCATTTAAAACATAAAACAATACCATCACAGCCTAGAACACTGGGAATCTCATTGGGAGTGGGTGGGTGAGGCAGCTAAGTCACAGAATTTCACACCAATTTTAATGTTTGTATACAGTATTGTTTACAGATCATTGGGAATTTTTTCATGTGAAATATTTATTTTATGTGTGTCTGCTGTGTGCACATGTACGTGCAGGTGCCTACACTCTGGATCCTAATGCCAAGGCCAGAGGCTGACGGCAGGCATCTTCCTCTAACTCCACCACAGAGACACTTCTCTCATTGAATCTGAGACTCAGCAGCAAGTGCCTAGAATCTGTCTCTGGTCCATGGTGTTAGGGTCCAAGAATCGCTGAAGAATGATACCCCAGACTAAGATAGTGTGTAAAAGCAAAGAGCATTTATTCAGCTGAATTTCCTGCATGCAGGAGTCTCCCTATTTGGGAATGGAGACCCCTAGTGGGCTTGCTCGCCCAGCTTTTACTGTCAGCAGAATTCCAGGAACAGGTATGTGCCTTTTTACCTTGACTGGTTAGCTCTATCTCTAGGGATTTAACTGATTCTACAATTGGTTAGACTCCCTAGGGGTGGAGGTCACTTATTCATTCTAGCTACCTATTCACACTTCAGGCCAGATGACAAGGTGTCCTTGGTTTGGCTGCATTCGACTGTGACCGACCACAGCTTCCTGGATCCGGGTTCTCATTTCTTGGAAATCAAAACTCAGGGCTCATCTCCCAAACTGCCAGTTTGCAGCCTGTCATGGAGTCAGCCTGTGTAACTCAGTCCTCTCAACAGTACTGTCTTCACAGGCATGTGCAGTCATGCCCAGCCTTTACACGAATGCTGGGGACTTGAACTTAGGTTGTCTTGCTTCCACCCCACACACTCCGATCCAACGAGACATCTCTTCGGCGCCACATACGAGATCTTTAGAAGAAACAGCCCTTCTTAGAAAGGGCTCATTATTCAAAACTTGCCCCTTCTTCAAATACACTTACCTTGCTTAGATACAGAAAGAATTTTTGTAAGAGTATAAAGAGATGGAGGTTATTAAATGAGATTTGGGGGTAAGATAAGGAGACCACAGACTCCCAACTTCAAGTGAATTATCTTTTACTGTTATCAGGTAATGGGAGAAGAGCCTAATGAAAACTCCTAAATCTAAAATAAGTGGAAGAAACATTCATTGTCTGTTCCAGGTCTGAGAGAATCAATCTCCCAAACTCCCGGGAAAAAGTAAAAGGTAAATGAGTATTCATGTCTGTGAAGGACGCCAGTGAAATTCACTGTCCAGGTCTATCCTGTCTTACATACACACACGCACACACACATGCACTAACATTAGGCATAATCCCTTTTTTCAATTTACATATGACAAATTGGGTAGAAAGAACATTGTTGAAATAAAACTAGCAAGCTTGGGACTAAAGCCGGGGCAGCTAGCTCTCTTTCCCCCAACCCCTGTCTTGTCTCTCTGTCTCTCTCTTTCTTTCTGCCTCTCTCTTTCTTTCTCTGTCTTCCACCTCCTGCATCTTACCTCCTCCTCCTCCTCTCCTCTCTCTCTCTCTCTCTCTCTCTCTCTCTCTCTCTCTCTCTCTCTCTCTCTCTCTCTCTGTCATTTTTAAGTTATACCACATCATTTTCCCTCAGGTAGGAACCACTAGTATTGACCTGCCACTGACCTGCAAGAGTTTGCTCAACTCCCGTTCAATGAGGTGAAGGGTAACTTTAGTACATCACCTTTCCTGGATTTCTGGACTTGTAAACTTGCCTCCACCCACATCACAAAGGCCTGGTTTAGTCCCTATCTGAATAGAGGTTTATGTGTTTTTATAGTTGCTGAGAGGTTTTTTTTTTTTTTTAATTTTTTTTATTGGATATTTTAGTTACATTTCAGATATGATCCCCTTTCTCCATTCACCCCCACCCAGGAACCCCCCTACCCCCCACTCCCACCTCCCAACCCTTGAATTCCACCACACTGGGCAACCAGCCTTCATAGGACCAAGGACCTCCTCTCCCACCTATGCCCAACAAGGCCATCCTACCATACACATAGAGCTGGAGCCATGGGTCTCTATGTGCTCCCAGGCTGGTGGTTTAGACCCTGATTTTTTTAACATTTATTTTGTGTCATTGTAGAATAAGTGTCTAACCCTCAGAAGTCAGTTGTCTCTTTCCCTCACATGGGTCCCAGGAATCAAATTCATGTCACCAAGCTTGGTAACAGGTGCCGTTACCCACATGAGCAACCTCACCATCAGAGTTTAGTGTTTAAAAGGAAGATTTTTCAGACATGAAATGCCGACATGGTTGATTAAAAACAAAAGTTCCAGAACAGTCAAATGCAAGTCAAAATGGGCACCTGCCTTTGATGTGATTTACAAGTGAGTAGCTCATGGTACCTCCCACTCTTCAGACTCTGGGTCTCTCACAGTGATAAGCCCAGGGTCCTCGTGGTCATTTTAATTTCTATTTCATTGTCATTAGCCTGTCTTCGGAGGCTTCGTGTCTCTCGTGGTTTTCATCCTGGTCTGAGTAAGGAAAAAAAAGTTATTTTGCAATCCGACTTCCAGCAGCCTAGGTTGAAAAGATGACCGTGCACAGTTATATCAGCAGAGTGTCAGCTAGTCAGACTTTGCACTGCTCACGGATGGAAGACCTGGCAAACCGTTCCCAACTCTCCAACAGTGTTCTTGCCCTCCCCACCCTCCCATGAGATACCCGTCATTAACAGTGTCTACCGTTCTCGTACCTTACATTGGCCTCGATTCTGCCAATAGAACATTAGTGGCTAGGCATATCCAAAGATATGAAAGTCAGTAAATGGCTGGGCAGTGGTGGTGCACACCTTTAATCCCAGCACTTGGGAGGCAGAGACAGGCGGATTTCTGAGTTCGAGGCCAGCCTGGTCTACAGAGTGAGTTCCAGGACAGCCAAGGCTATATATACAGAGAAACCCCGTCTCGGAAAAAAAAAAAAAAAAAAGAAAAGAAAAGGCCAAAGACCCCAACACATATTCAAATGCTGGAGAACCAGGCATCTGGGATGACAGATATACTTTCTCCAATACAGAGAAATCCAGTTATGCGTTATATACATCCCGCCATATACTGTAAATATCTCCCTACCAGTACACCAGCTACTGCACATGCTCATGCCTTCCCATCACCACGTCAGACTCCATAATCTAAGTCAGGCCCAGGCGCACTTACCTGTTGTATCTGAAGTACCATTCTCACCCTTGTAGAACCTGCGCACTAAAAGAGCCACCCGCTCCTATCCCAGGCCCTTCAGCCAATGAAATGAAAGCCATAGGAACCGAGGGACAAGATGTCAAGGCTCTTGGGTACACGTGGCCACTTTTCTCATCAAGCATCTAGAAAAGGTATTGTTCGTATTATACAAGAAAGAACACACAGAGTCGTGCCTGGGAATCTGAACGTTATCCATAGTGAAAGGATAAAATGACCGTAGTAATCAAGAGGCTGGAGAGACGGCCCAGCAGGTAAGCCACATTTGTGGCCTTTACAGAGGACCTAGATTCAAGAGCCAGCATCCACTTGGAGACTTACACGGTCTGTAACTCCAATTCGAGGAGATCCAACATCCTCTTCTAACATCCTAAGGCACCAGACATGTACATGTAGGCAAGGAAGATTGCTTTAAAAAAAAAAAAAAAAGGAAAAGGAAAAGCGGGGGCGGGGGGTGGGGACAAAAATAAAATGACTGCAAACCTGAGAAGTTATCATGGAGTCTGGGTTAGTCACGGTTCTCTAAGGAACAGAACAGATGGAAGCCTTGGCAGTTGGCACAGTCCCCACCACGGCGCCTCTCAGTAGGGAGTTAGTTAGTTGCTCATTTTACAAGGTTGCTGCTTCAGCAGAACCAATCTAGCACCCAACACCTAGGAGGTGCTGGCCTCAGGTCCACGACAAAAGCTCACGGTGCTGCTTCTGATACCAGTGAAGGAAGGAACGGGGCGCAACCGCTAGAGAAGCTAACTCCTCAGCAGGGCTCCGTGCCCCGCCCCTGCCCCGCCCCGCCCCGCCCCGCCATCCAGGCTGATCCCAGAAGGCACTGTGCATAATCTCACATCAGTCAAGGCAATCTGGGCCCTGACTAAGGTGAGGCTTCCTATTTAGATGGTTCTAATCTGTGGCAAGCTGACATTATAAACCAACCATAATAGGGCCAAACACCAATAGTCCTGGAATTTGGAAGGCTGAGGCAGAAAGTTTGGAAGTTTAAACTCACAGTGGGGGCTACACACAGACCCTATCTCAAATAAGAGTGACAACAGCTACAATTACAATAATGGTTGTTGAACTCTGCCCTTCTTAGCGTAGCTGTAGCCATTTTGTCCCATGCCTGCCAGGCTAGTTCATATTGTTGCTGTAACATGCCTGCCAGTCATTTCTGAAGAAAAATAACTTGACTCAGAGCAGGGTCATGCTCACCACATCCCCTGTTATGTTATGTTCGATATGTTCTAAGGTTTGTTAATCTTAAGAAATTTGACAACCATAAGCTCCACATAGGACCAATCAAACTAAAAATCAGTTAGAACTGTTCTGTCTAGCTAGCCAAAATGGCTTGAGTCAGAGTCAACCACTGAGTTGCACTTCCGGCACCTGCATATGAGCTCATTGTGGGTGTTGTGGTTTTAGTCTTTATAAGTTGACAGTGAAAGATGTTTGTCTTCATGGCTCAACCCCAAACTTTGAGCTATGGCCCTAATCGATCAGTCTTAGGGTGTGCATTCAATAAACCATCCCCGTCTGACTGAGATCAGTGTGTAGTTTGTGAGGTGACTCCTAAACCCCAACAATGGTGATGATGATGGTGGTGGTGGTGGTGGTGACAGTGATGGTGCTGATGATGATAATTTAACCCAGAACGTTTAAATTATGAAAAGCTTAGTCACATAATATCATCACTATTATAAAGGAAAATCCATATGAACAAAGCTGCAAGCTAAAAGTTATTTATTTCTGCCTTCCTGTTATTATTATAAAAACAAGATTTTTAGAGCATACAGTTTCTGGCTATAATTCTGCTAAAGTCAAAAGTACTAGGTGGAGTGGCTAAGGATCATCATTTTCAATCATATAGGAAGTTGTTCTACTGAAAAATTTATCTTCAGTGCAAAAATGCTGTGTGAGCCCAAAAGAATCCAAGACCTTTGAACACTGGGTTTTGTTGAATAAATGCTTTGTTTACATGTGGTGACAAAAACACAAAATAGTATATTTTTAAATGATTTCAGCTATCCACATACAGAAAAATTTCAAAGCAACATATATAATGCTGTGTACTTGGATAATATATCTTATCAAATCAAACACATTTATATCAAAAATATCATCTACATAAGCCCCAACTGTGAAGTAGTTTATTTTTTTCAATGGTTTTCAAATTTCTGTTCTTCTCTATGAATAGCACTTGTGATTTTGTTTTGTTTCCTTTTGAGGCATATCTGGCTACTTAACCCTAGCTAGTTTGGAACTCTCTGTCCCCCAGCTGGGCCTTGAACATGCAGCAATCCTCATGCCTCTGCTTTCCGAGTGGTGGTATTACAGGTATGTGCTATCACATCTGGCTTGAATTCCAGCTTTTAAGTTTGTTTTTGAGATAACCGGTGAAATCTAAAATCAGCCTAATGAGACTTAAGCTAACAATGGCAAGGAAGGATGCTTACAGCACATGGAGGAAAAGCAAAGAAGAGATAAGAATTTTCCACCACTAAAGAGATAAGAATTTTCTTTATAAATATGAAACATCCCTCCTCTCACAATCTACAGTTTTAAAGTTTCCATTTTAACTCAGTTTCAGTTTTAGAATATGTTATGTTCCCCTTCATCCATCTGTCCATTCATCCATCTATCCACCTATCCATCCAACCAATAGTCTTCATCCTAGCTAAGTCTCCCTTTGAGAAGCCAGACTCCAGTACAGTTTTGCCTTTTAATTCACTCTGATAATTCCTGCTTACTTTCTGTTTGTGTTAGGGTTTCCTTGCTGTGAAGAGACACCATGACCATAGCAACTCTTATAAAGGAAACCGTTAGCCGGGCAGTGGTGGTGCACGCCTTTAATCCCAGCACTTGGGAGGCAGAGGCAGCCTGGTCTACAGAGTGAGTTCCAAGACAGCCAGGGCTACACAGAGAAACTCTGTCTAGGAAAAGAAAAAAGAAAAAAAAAAAAGGAAACCGTTTAACTGGGGCTGGCTTACAGTTCAGAGATTTAGTCCGTTATCATAATGCCAGACATGGTGCTGGGGAAGAAGCTGAGATTTCTACATCTTGATCTGCAGGCAGCAGGAGACTGTCTATGACACACTTGGCATAGCTTCAGTACATATGAGACGTCCAAGCCTGTCCCCACAGTGATACATTTCCTCCAACAAGG
The DNA here is from genome assembly GCA_021653895.1 of Mastomys natalensis. Lineage (NCBI taxonomy): Eukaryota > Metazoa > Chordata > Mammalia > Rodentia > Muridae > Mastomys > Mastomys natalensis. Next base: position 242,392 of record JAJTUV010001831.1, read on the forward strand.
TCACACCTACTCCAACAAGACCACACCTCCTGATCCAAGCATTCAAGCATGAGTCTGTGGGGCCATTCTCATTCAAACCACCACACTTTCTTTTCTCCTTTTAGTTCTGAGCCAGGGTCTTACTCTGTAGCTGTTTGGCCTAAAACTCAGTCTGGAGACCAAGGAAAGCTGGAATTTAAGGGACTCGCCTCTGCCTCTGCCTCTGCCTCTGCCTCTGCCTCTGCCTCTGCTCTGCCTCTGCTCTGCCTCTGCCTCTGCCTCTGCCTCTGCCTCTGCCTCTGCCTCTGCCTCTGCCTCTGCCTCTGCCTCTGCCTCTGCCTCTGCCTCTGCCTCTGCCTCTGCCTCTGCCTCTGCCTCTGCCTCTGCTTCTGCCTCTGCCTCTGCCTCTTTAATGCTGCAATTACAGGTGTATAGCACTATGCAGGATTTCTGCTTTCAGTCAAGTTACCAAGGTGAATAGGTTTAGATAAGCCATAGTATTATTCTTTGTTTGCTTTCTATTTCATGTTTCCTGCCTTCTTCTAGAGACAGGACTAGACTTCTAGACCCGCACTTAAGAGACATAGGCAGGTGGATCTATGTGAGTTCCAGGCCAGCCTGGTCTACAAAGTGAGTTCCAGGAAAGCTAAGGCTATTGCACAGAGAAACCTCATCTTGAAAGACCAAAACCAAACAAACAAACAAATAAACAAATGTTCTGTGAACTTTTTCAACTATCTCCACATTAACTTTCAAGGGGTCTGATAAAGATTGCCTGTATTGCCCTTATCATCTGTCTTCGATCTTTTTTTCTCACTGTACCTGGAGCAAGAATTGCACCACCTAAGTTAAAATGTAGACGCCTCACCACCACACAGAAGCATTACCCACCCGGTCCTTCACTCCACCACTGTCAAATGTAGGATGCCATGTATCCCAAGCCAACAACACAGTAATGTTGTATTCCTTGGTTTAAACAGCAACCTGCAATTCACGAACCTGAGACGTTTACTTCAGTCTTTATGATTTCCTTGTTTCCTCAAGGGACAATAGAACCAAGCAGCAGAGGAGAGGAGATCCAGCTTGCTCCACCACTCACCGGCTGCTCTTCCAGAGGTCCTGAGTTCAGTTCCCAGCAACCACATGGTGGCTCACAACCATCTGTAATGGGATCTGATGCCCTCCTCTGGTGTGTCTGAAGACAGCTGCAGTATAGTCATAAATAAAATAAATCTTTTTAAAAAAAAATCACTGAAGCCCAAAGTTTTGTTCTGTTTCATTTTGTCTTCTGCTCTGGCATCTACATCAAAATGGATCCTGCCACAGATTTGTCCCTTCTCAGACATGTCATGGCTCTCGTATTTCTAGAAGAATACCCTGTAGATGAGCAAATGACCAGGTAGTTCCTTCAATGCTTTCCAAGAGACACCTGGGCAGGTCACACGACCAAGACTTCCCAGGAATCTACCTGGCATTCTTTGTATCTTTATTCTCTATCACAGAACACTCATAATCAAGACAAAGGACAAGAAATAACCACTTTGCTAGAATTCAACAGCAACCACCATACTCTTTTACTTCTACATATCCATAGACGCTACTGAGTGTATTCTATTTTGAAGAATCTAAAGCTTAGTTTAGAACTGAACACTGTAAAGTATCAAGCTTGCATGCATACAGAAAGAACGCTGGGAAGGTTTTCATCAGTTGGCTCAAACTGTCTGACATAATTCTAGAATAACTGTCTTCCATAATTACATCTGCCAAGTGCATTAAAATCCAGCAGTCTGGATTTAAACTTCAGTTTTAGGTCACGCTGATGCTTACGATGGTCTCCTGCCTTCTTTTCATTGGTGGTTAGCAGGATGGTTCTGCATTCGGTTGTAGGTTCAATCAGATACAATTCCATATTAGTGACAAGGTCCAAGTCCAATCTTACCTAAACTGATCAGTTACCAGCATCTGAAAAATCTGGCTCAGGTAATCCACCTATTCCGTCTGGCTCCATATTCCAGTATAACACAGGAAGGGCAGTCTCTCAAGGAAATTAATTATTAATAGTGATACTTTGGGTGTCTTTCATCATATGTGATATACGAGGCTTCCTCTCAGGTTGAGAATCCTACATTCTCAAGCTACTTGGTCCAAAGCCAAGGCTAGTTGAGGACAGATTTGAATTTTTACTATGGATAAGATCTCACTATGTAGCATTAACTGACCTGGAGCTCAAGTCAAACAGGTTGGTCTCAAACTCACAGAGATCCACCTACCTCTGCTTCCCAAGGACTGGGATTAAAGGTGCATGCCACCATAGCTAGTTTGCTATGGAATATATTTTGAATCCATACCAAATTAGTCTGCTGGATCCTGGAACAACCAGGAAATTGTAAGATTATTACCAGTGAATTCATCTAATTAAGACAGCAATTGCTATTTCAAATACTATTTCTCTTACTGCTTAAACTCAGATTAAGAGATTAAGTGTGTTGAACCATACTGCTTAAACTACATTCCAAGTGCCCACATGGTGACTCACACCTGACTGTCACTTCAGCGGTAAGGAATCTGAAACTCTCTTCTAGCTTCCAAGGGCACCAAGCATGTACTTACATGGTACACAAGCATGCATGCAAGCAAAACGCCCATACATGTAAAATGTAATTAAAAAAAGAGGGAGACACAAAATGTGATAGCACTCTTATAATCCCAGTAACTCTTGAAGGTGAGGCAGAAGGATGACAACTTTGAGGCTAGCAAACAAAACCCTGTCTCCAACAAACAAGCAGAAGAAGAAAAAGAGAGAGAAAGAAGAGGATAAGGAGAAAGAAGAGGAGGAAGAGGAGGAGGAGGAGGAGGAGGAGGAGGAGGAGGAGGAGGGGAGGAGGAGGAGGAGGAGGAGGAGGAGGAGGAGAAGGAGGAAAAAAGAGAAAAGAACTCAAGCTCAATCTATTAGAATTACCTAACAAACTTATACAACCGGATTTTCAATGATACAGCCCAGTCCAATGTATCTGTTCTACCAAAGCCTCCTCCTGTCACTCAGCTTCTGGAGTTTCCTGATTCATTAATTATTGTTTGTTCAAAGCAAATACCCAACGTTGCTCTGTGCCTCGGTTTACCTTTCGAACGTGAATCACATTCTTATATTTTACATTTAAATTTAAGCTTTTTATCTGATAAAAATGGGAAAGATGTTATAAAATAAATTTTCTTTAAAAGCTAGGAACTAAGATGAACAGCCTACTGACAGGTGGAGTCTTGAGCTCCACCCACCTCCGAATTCCCTCAGACCTTGTCAATATCCAGCTTAATTCTCATCAGAACCACTTGGGAGTTGCATGCAGAAGAGAAACTGAATACAGGAAATGGGGAGTTGACACAAGTTTTGGTATGGCTGATTCAGAGTTCTCTAGACCACCTATATAGGAGTGTTGGTTCCTGAAACATTATTGCTAAAGGAGCTATCTCTAAGGTCAGTACTGGAAGGATTAGATCAGATCTTACCACTACAGCTGGGATCCAGGACACAGATGGTGGAAGCTCATTACGGTCGCCACATCTGTACTTTAATGCCCAGAAAGACAGAGTACAAAAGACAGATGCAGAAAAACATGTAAGAAGAGAGCCAAAGGGATGTCCACTTCCTCCTTACAAACACATCGAGGCTACATCTAATAGATGGGGCCTATTTCGTAACCAGATTCAATATGCACAGGACGGTGGTCAGCCCTACTCCCCACTTACCCTCACCTTTCTATAAAGGCACTGAGTCAACAAGGAGCATGCAAGAAGCAACACAGGCCATTCTTCCCAACGTCCACTGAAGATGCTGTATCCTGGGTACCTTTTACAAATACAGTAGACCATTTGAACCTTCTAAGATTACTCAGTGCCAGAAAAAACATGACGAAAGGTGGTGTCCTTTGGGAAATTTATTTTTAGCAAATCTCTTCCATTGAAAGCAAGAGAGGTGCAACTCGTGTTACCTGGCAACTGTGAATATCAATGAAATGATGAAGCACAGTATCCATCCATTCGTGAACTGTGACTAAGCATTGCCACATTTCCAACTGTTTGATATCCCAGGGAAAGAAAGAAAAGAATCTGGCAGGTAAAAAGATCATTCGAACCTACCTACAAAGATTTCGATGCCTGGGTGTTCTTCTCTGCTTTCTGTTGTCCTCATACACAGCGTGACTGGCAAGGAAGGGATTATTTGCTTCCAGGTTACAGTCCGTCAGCAGAAGTCAGGGCAAAGACTCAAGGCCAGACCCTGGAAGCAAGAACTAAAGGAGAGGCCATAGAGGAGCGCTGCTCACGGACTTCCTCTCCGAGGCTCAGTCACGCTTAATTTTTCAAACAACCTAGGACCTGCTACCCAAGGGTGGCACCTCCTACACGGAACTAGACCCTCTCACGTCAGTCATTAAAATCTAGAAAATGCCATAAAGAGTTGCCTGCAGGCCAGTCTTATGGAAACATTTTCTCAGGTGAAGTTTCTTCTCCCAGGTACACCTAACTTGTGTCGAGACGGCCAAAACACTCAACAACACACTATGCCTCCCCTAAACTTATTCACACTCTCTAATGAAAAAGAAAAAAAAAATCCAAGAAGCACCCTGTGACTTGAATCATACAGAATCTGAAATTTCTACAAACATTAAGGAAAGTACTAAAATAGAGCAAAGACACCAGGTCCTATTTCCTCAAGCCTGTACATATTAATTTACTATTAATATTAATTATTTGTTTTAGTAATTAAATTAATATAATTATTAAAGGCAAAAGAAAAGTCCTCATAGGTGTAATTGGGTAGGGGGCCTTGAGGCGGAAAGATAATCCTGGCCCATCTGAGTGTTCCCTGATCACAATATCGTGTATTATTTATTGTAGAAAAGACTACCAGAAATGGAAGAGGAGAAGGGGGAAGGGCAGAGGCGGTTGAAGGGGCTGGTGAAGGCTACACCGCACTCAGCCACAAAGGGAATCATCACACAGTGGTCTGTGAGCATCTTACAAGTCAAGGACCTGATTTTTAAGGCCTAGTAATGATGATGACACATTTGTGTTTCATAAAGTGGTCTCTCTGTAGCCCAGGCTGACCTTGAGCTCTCAATCCTCCTGCCTCAGTCTCTCAATTACTGGCATGACAGGAGTTACCAGGGTGTACTACCATGCCTGGCACATTTCAGAATGTGGTAACTCTGCTCCATGCAATCAAGAGAAAAAATGATCCTGGGTCTGAGAGCAAGCAAAATATAAGCCATCGGATAAAGGTCAAAGGCTCCCCAGGAATCCACTTTAGTTAGCTAACAATCTCCCAAATCTCTGAAATTCCCCTAAGCACTGCAGAGGGCCCTGGAGTTTCTGTTAACTCTGGCCACCATCCCTCTACCCAGCATGGAAAAGACCAATGATTCCTTGCCTAAAACCCAGGTTGTTTGTTTCTTTTCAACCATATCCAGCATACTATTCAATTCATCTAGCAGTTCAATTTTTGTACTATCATCTCATTCTTGGCCTTCTCTGGGATCATTAGTTCCCAATTTCCTTTACACTTTGTGTTTCTAAGACCCCGTTAGTCCTATGATATTATTATACTTTTTTTTAATTTCCTAGATAATTTGGCCAGTTAACTCTAGCACATACATAAGTCAGTTTATTTTCTTTCTCACATGGCATTTGAACTCTTCAAAATGCTTTTTTCCTACTCCCTCAAGGCTCATTGTGTACCTGGACTTACCCGTGTCTCTTTAAATAAACCTGTAGTGTGTGCATGTAGGTGTGTGTGTGTGTGTGTGTGTGTGTGTGTGTGTGTGTGTGGGTTATTTTGGAGGAGAACAGTTGGGTCCTCTCCCTCAGAGTTTTGTTCTTTGGAAAGTTAGCTACCACCATTTCAATTGGAGTCTCCTCCTGTCTGCTGATGTTTAAAAAAAAAAAACTTTTGGTTGCCTTCAGGAGGAAGTTTGATTGGGATTGTTGCTTTCTGTTTAAAATACATAGGCATAGTAGTAACAACCTGATAATTTCCAGACATTATTCAGTCATCAGACTCTGGGTTTGTGTCCGTATGTATGTATATCGATGTATATGTTTGTCTTTGTGTGTCTGTGTATGTTTGTCTGTGTGTTTATGTGTGTGTTTGTGTGTGTCTATGTGTGCATCTATGTGTGTCTCTGTGTGTGTCTGTGTCTCTGTGTGTTTGTCTCTATGTGTGTCTGTGTCTATCTGTGTGTGTCTGTCTCTGTGTGTGTGTGTCGTTGTGTGTGTCTGTGTCTATTTCTGTGTGTGTGTATCTCTCTGTGTGTGTGTGTGTGTGTGTGTGTGTGTAGGGTACATGTACTCAGGTGTGCTAATGCCTATGGAATCCAGAGGTCACCCTAGGTGTCATTTCTCAGGCACAACCCCCTTTTCTTTTTAAAGAAAGTCTCATCAAGTGGGCTAATGAGCTGGAAATCAAACTCATGTCCATGAAATGCAAACAAGTATCTGATCAACTGAGCCATCTCTCGGCCCTATACACTCTCATGTTCCTCCGATACCCAGATGGGCAGCATTTGATAGAAGAGACAGACACAAAGTGATGAAAATCTCATGTACTCTTCTTAACCTTTAAGGCAGTGTGGATCCAGTTCTGTAGATGAGGAAAGTGTAGTTGAGAGAGAAAGTGTGTGGGTTATAGACCCAGGGATCAGTGATACAAGGACTCAGTGCTATCTCTGTCACTCTGCTTTCTACTGCTCCACTGGGCTCTCTCCCAGAATGCTTTGTATCAGCTACTAGAGTCTCTCTGAACTCTACCTAGGAGATGGAGGTTTTTTCCCCAGTTTCTCACTCTCCTTCAGGTCCATACCTTTTCAAACTGAGGTCCTTTCTATGTGTCCTTTGCTACAGTTCTCAAGTCCACATCCTCCTCCTAGGTTTGTTATCTGTCCTTCAGATCATGACAGTAGCATCTAGGCTCACAACTCTCCCTCTCAAAAATACTCTATCACCTAAAGCATAATTATGTCTAAGACCTTGGCATGTCTTAGACTTTGCCCCAAACCAGCCATAGTTCCATCCACACTGTTCTTGATACACACTAAATATTTTATTGTTCTCCCACACACAACATTGTAAATCCATGATTTTCTGAATACTATTGTTTCTGCATAAAATGAACTTCTTCTTTTCCACACGGTATCATTCTAACTCATTATTCAATACTTAGTGTAAATGTCACCAGCTACAAAATTTATACAACTAGATTGTGAGTTCCTTAAAATTTGAGAAGAAACATTACGCACTTCATATTTTGCCTCAATAATCACTGAAGTGGAAGATTCGGTGCATAAAAAAATATTCAAATTTTTACTTTAAAAACTGAATTTAAAAAAATTTTTTTTCCATGATTCTCATGAAAATTTGTCATGGATTTTCAGGACAGAGTTTCTCTGTGTAGCCCTAGCTGTGTTAAAACTTTCTCTGTAGACCAGTTTGGCATGAACTCACCGAAAGCCACCTGCCTCTGCTTCTTAAACACTGAGGTTAAAGGTGTGGACCACAGCTGCTTGGCAGTGCATTATATTCTGATCACAATTTCCCCTCCCTCAGTTCCTCCCAGATCCTCCCCTTCCTCCCCACTCACCCAATTTTGCAGTCTTTCCTTCAGACTCTCTCTTTGAAAAAATAAAATAAAAGCCAGGCAGTGGCGGTGCACACAAAACCGGAAATCAAAATAAACAAGCAAAGGGCCAATAAGACAAAAAGGCCCAAACAGAGCAAGCTGAGACAGAAAACTTACAAAAACACCACTGTTTCATTGTATGCTGGCCAACTACTCCAGGGCACAGGTCCTCCTGGAGTGTGCTGCATACACATCCCGCTGAAGAAAACTGATTTTTTTTTCCTTTGCCAGTGGGTATCAATTACATATAGCTTCTTCCTTAGGGATACAACCCCAAGTCCACTTCCTTCTTTATGTGGCTTGAACCTGTGCAGTTCTTGTGCATGTTGTTACAGTCTCTTTGAATCCATATGTGCGTCATGCTTGAACTCGCTAGCACGGGAAAGGGCTTTTGAACAGAACACCATTAGCGCAGGCACTAAGACCAACAGTTAATAAATGGGACTGCCACTTGAGGCTGAAAAGCTTCCGAGCAGCATCATTCGAGCAAAGCAGCAGCAGCCTACAGAACTGGAAGAGATGTGTCCCAACTACACACTCAATAGAGGATTAATATCTAGAATACATAAAAATTTGAAGAAAAAAAAACTTTAATATCAAGAAAAAATAACCTCATTAAAAATGGGGTACAAATCACAGAGTTCTCAGACGATAAAATCCAAATGACCGAGAAACACTTAAATAATGCTTAGCCAACAGAGGAATACACATCAAAATTACCTTGAGATGGTATATTACCCCAGTCAGAATGGTCAGAATCAATAAAACTAATGACAGTGCATGCTAGCAATGAGGGAGCAAAGGGAAGCACGTGCCTATGCAAGTACCAACTGTTATAGCTACTGTAGAGAGAATCTCTAGTGTATTGTGTGGAAGCACCACCTGTCAATTAAAAGCTGATGGCCAATGAGCTGAGGCAGGATTAGAAGGCGGGACATCGGCAGAGAGAGAGAGGAACTCTGGGAAAAGACAGGCACAGAAAGATTTCCTGAACTCAGAGGAAATGGACTTATGAAACCAAGGAGAGGTAACCAACCATGTGGCCCATGTAGGGCAGAATAAAAAGGTTGTATAAGTTATGAGCTAATTGGGGAACAAGTCTGTGCTTATGGCCTAGGCATTTATTTATGCATACATAACCTCTCAGTTGTTATTTGGGAACTGGAGCATGGGTGAAAAGCCCATGGTTACAAACTACTAAGGAAATCAGTATGGAGTTTTCTCAGGAAGCTGGAAACTGATCTATCTCAACATCCAGTTATACCATTCATGGGCATGTCCGTGAAGAATTCTACTATAGAGATGCTTGCTCATTCATGCTCACTCATGCTCTATTCATAATAACCAGAAATTGGCAACAACCTAGATATCTATCAACTGATGAATGGATAATGAAAACATGGTACCTTACACAACGAAATATTAAACTATTAAGAAAACTAAAGTTATTACATTCACAGGTAAATGGATAGATGTCATCTTCACATGAGACCACCAGGAAAATGATTCTTGTATTACATGACTGATTATCCCAGGGACTCTCTGTGCCATTGGGAAGCTTTCTTTCCCTAAGTCTTGCTTCCATTGTCTTTCATTAGCACTCATTTGATTGAGTTTTGTATGTTAAAAAAACAACAGTTTAGGAAGTAAAAACGATGGAATAGATTTTACTTCATAGGTGGCAGCATGTTTAACACCCTCTAGATCAAACCAAGGAGCTGTCATAGAAGGAATGAGCCAGTGTGCTATTCTTATTTGGTATCAGAAACTCTTTCGTTTTGTTTCTTTCTTTGTTTTGGTTTTTGTTGGTGGGAGAGGGAGAGTACTGAGACAGGATCTAACTATGTAGTCCAGGGAGAACTTGATCTCATGGAGATCCTTCTGTCTCACCCTTCCAAGTACTGGGATAACAGGATTGCACCACCACATCTGGCTCTATTTTAAAACTTCTTTCTTTTTTTTTTTTTTTTTTGTTTTTTTGTTTTTTGTTTTTCAAGACAGGGTTTCTCTGTGTAGCCCTGGCTGTCCTGGAACTCACTATGTAGACCAGGCTGGCCTCGAACTCAGAAATCTGCCTGCCTCTGCTTCCCAAGTGCTGGGATTAAAGGTTAAAACTTCTTAACTGAATAACTGCATACCTTTGAAAAAAACAAACTAATTTTGTAAAAGACTATTACTCTCTATGGACTTCCAAGTCTGCTTCTAAATTAATCCTCTGATCAGTCATGAATGTCTTAAACCCCTAAAGAGTTTCTGGACTTAAACCCATCCCTTTCAAGCTAATATGTGAGTCGATAAACCACTGAAAAGAGGAAAAAAATAAACGATGTCCTGAGGAAGTTATCAGTTTTCCTAATATTTCTGAAAATAGTAGAATACCCATGGCATGCTGGTCACCATCCACCCCAACGTTTTGGATTTTACTTAAATGTATAAGTTCATTAATTTGACACATTAAGAACTGTCTGCTTCTGCTCTAAACTCTACATAGAAAGGTTTGGGGCAGAGAATTATTTGTTTGTTTTGTTTCTTCAGTATCTCACTATGTAGCCCTGCATGATTGAGAACTTGCCATGTAAGCCAGGCTGGCCTCAAACTCATGTATATCCACCTACCTTTGCTTGCTTAATACTAGAATTGAAGGCATGAATCACTACACCTAGAGAGTCTATAGAATATTAAGTAAATAAATAAACAACCCACTGAGTTCAATTTATGCTGGCCTTATTCTCATGGCTGTGGGGCTATCCTCTGGGGTATGATTGACCTCATAAGGGTCATGCCCTTAATGAAAACTGACCCTTCTTACACAGGCGCCATTAACTATCATTAGCTTCTCAGTTGAGGTGAGAGCTTGTGAGCCCATCTCCCTCATCCTAGAATGCTGACTGGCTTGATCTTGTGCAGATCAAATGTAGGCAACCACAGCTACGATAAGTTCCTAAGTACCCAGTCTAGACATGTCCACCCTCCCCAACCTCTGGCTCTTAAAGTTTGCCCCCTTTTCTGAGATGATCTCTGAGCCTTGGGGTCGGGTCTGGAGGTAATACGGTTGTCCCGTTCGTGGCTAAGCACCACATTGACACTTAATCTCTGTGCGTAGCTCACTGGTGAGTTTCAACGTGAACCAATATCCACTGAACAAAGGCAGTTCTCGGATGAGGTCTGAGCCACACCCATCTGTTGGTATAGAGGGAGAAAGCCTCTCTTCTGCCTGATGTATTCTAATGTTCCGGCTTTTAACTATTCCTTCCTTCTATTTCATTCGTTGACTTTTATAGCTCTGAGGTTTCAGTTTGGCTTCTTTCTAGGTTTTGTGTTACTTCATTAAATTTCTCATCTGCATTTCATACATGAGTGGTATCATTTCATTGAGTTATAAGTCATCAAGGTACTTCGACACTTTTATTTTTTAGTTATTCTTTTGGACAACTCATCCGTTTTCTTTTCTTTGAGATTCTGTAAAGCTGCGTGGCCTGGTTTCTTCATGCTATGTATGTTCCCACACTGATGCTTGTACATCTGACAGATGAGTGGCCTCCAATGAGAGGTGGGTTTCAGAATTAAAAGCTGACCCGGTGATGTGTCTTTGTGTAATGTTCTGAGGCTGTGGTACCAGGCGGATACTCCAGTGTATGTGCGTTGGTTTTTTCAGCTGTAATCAATGGTAGTGGTGTTCACAGATGACCCAGTGACACAGACAGCAACACTGTGACATTACAACACCAGGTGTGATACAGCTTTCTGAGTAAAGCAGGTTTGCTGACAGCTCTGGGTACAATTACTCAGAAGGGCGTGTGGGTGTTAGGACCCCTGTCCAGATCTAGCAGGAGGAAGGGGTGGGGCTATCCCAGTGAGTCCAGGTGGATTTGTTGCTTGGCAATAGGACAGGGTTTCTGACAATATCTAAGTATCACAGAGGAACCAGACCACATGATTGGATCCAGATGAAATGACATTTTATGACCAACAGTTGCATGAGTGACTCTGTGGTGTCCTCAACTGCTGAACTTCTCAGGGTGGCCTGCCCATCTGTTCTGAGAGGAGGTATTTGAAACTGTTTCTTGAAGCTTAGGAGAATGAACAGAACCGTGTAAATACTTTTTTGGGTACATCATGGAGCTGAGACACTTAGGGTTGTCTACCAGCTGTTTCTGCAGGTCTCGAATAGGCAGATGGGGCCAAGACATTCAGGGAACCATGCCCACATGTTACCCAGGGCCTTGAGGAACTGAAAGCTTCTGCCCGAGGCTCACAGGACTGGTTCACAGAAGTATACAAGAATACACTAGCTACTTCACAAGTCCTTATACATGTGTGGTCTCAATGGCACTGTGCTGCAGCTTGGGTGAAGGGAGGTCTCAACCCAAGTTAATTTTCCTCAGTATCATGGTAGTAAAAATGAACCCACAGCTTTGTGCTTTGAGTTCAAGGCCCATGAGGGCTCCTGGGTTCTCTAGCAGTAAATATGTCAGATGTCAAATATCACAAGAGGGGACAGGTGGAAAGCCGTGCCTGTAGGAACAAGGTGCTCCAGGTCGAGGATTAATCTTGAGAGACAGTTTCTAAGTTCTCTGCCTTTCAAGCACACAGATGGCTACATATACAAACATACACACACACACACAAAGAAAGAGAGAGAGAGAGACAGAGAGAGAGAGAAAGAGAGAGAGAGAAAGAAAGAAAGAGAGAGAGACTACTATTGGGTCTATTCCTCTGAAGAACCCTGTCTGAAATATTGGCTTGCTTTGTAATAGGTCAAACTGTTATTCTAAATAAAGAATGACATTTATTTGATGCAGATATTCCTGGTTCATTTGAAGATCCAATTTTTAAAGGAAATTATTGTTGACTTGATCCAAATTTAAAAAAAAAAAAAGTCAACAGATTGTTGATGCAAAAAACAGCTCTCTGCTCAAAGAGGATAAGGAGTAATTTATTCTGGAGGTGACCTTGAGTGACCCTGGCCTGGGACAGTATATCAGTATATTCAGGTCTCCCCTGAGCAATATTCCAACATGGAGGTAGCTTTATGGAGTGTTTAGTATAGAACAAAGAACGTTATACATGAAGGCAATTTGAAACTATGATGGTAGATTAAAGGGACAGGTGCAGCAAGGCAGAGGGATCTCAGCCCTAGGCTTCAGTTTCTGAGAGCATTCTTGATTCTCCCATTGATGGAGAATTAGGTTTTGTTAATACATTCCAATGGTTGTTTTTTTTGTTTTTTAAATCTGTTTACTGGGATGTTAGGCCTGATACAGAGGTGGGCAAGGAGTGGCCCCTGAGGAAGCTTAATACAAACAAAAAGAAAATGTAGCTAGTTGTTTTAGTTAAGGTTTTACTGCTGTGAGCAGACACCATAACCAAGGCAAGTCTTATAAAGACAACGTTTAATTGGGGCTGGCTTACAGGTTCAGAGGTTCAGTCCATTATCATCAAGGCAGAAGCATGGCAGCGTCCAGGCAAGCAAGGTGCAGGAGGAGCTGAGAGTTCTACATCTTCATCTGAAGGCTGCTAGCAGAATACTGCTTCCAGGCAGCTAGGATGAGGGTCTTAAAGCCCAAGCCCACAGTGACACAGCTACTCCAACAAGGCCATACCTACTCTAACAGGGACACACCTTCTAATAGTGCCACTCCCTGAGCCTAGTATATACAAACCACCACACATAGTCTGTCAGATCAGTAACATTCCAAACTCTCCACAGAAGTGCCCATCAGTTGATCGGCCTGTGAAGACAGCTTACTGTTCTCAAGACCAAAGACCTGTGAGTTTAGAATGATTTTTACTCACGTCCTCTAGAAATTTCTGCAGGAGGATTTATTTTGTTAGTTTGGCCATTCTCTGTCTTTTGCAAGCCTCTGTGCAAATCAAAATGATGTATCTGGAGCTGGCCGGTCGTGCTGGGCAGTTTGCAGTGTGAGCGTGAGAGTTCAGCATCCAGGAAACAAAGCCTGCAGTCTCAGCAAGTCTGAGGCTTGCCTGGTCTACATAGAGGCTATGTAGGAAGGAAGGAAGGAAGGAAGAAGGAAGGAAGGAAGGAAGAAGGAAGGAAGAAGGAAGGAAGGAAGGAAGGAGGAAGGGACAAAAAAGGAAGAAAGGAAGAAGGAGAGGGAGGGAGGGAGGAGGAAGGAAGGAAGGAAGGAAGGAAGGAAGGAAGGAAGGAAGGAAGGAAGGAAGGAAGGAAAAATGAACAATTCATGTGGGACCTCACACAACCCTTTCCCCTGCACTATATGCTCAGAAATAAACAATTTCATCTAGAATAAAATGTCTTCTTTGTGGCCACCGCAGCTCTGAATCTCTGTTACACTAACATCTGTTTCTCTAAAAATGTGCAGATTCTAGGCTCTCGATTTCTGAACATAAAATGGACAGAAAGCCACACAGTGGTGCAAGCTTTCATTCAGCGCTTGACGTGTGATTGAGGAGAGTCAGGACTACTGCAGCCTCAGCGAAATAGAAAGTCTGAGGCTGGCTGAGGCTGCATAAGACCCTGTCACAAACTAACAAAACCAACGGTGTGTGTGTGAAAGAGTCCTCAGCTACTTAGACTCCAGCAAACCCATAGTCCTAAAAGTTTATCGTATCAGAGGTCTATGGCCAAACGCAGTCTACTCTCATCAAACCCTAGTTAGGCTTTCAGATCTACTCAAGGCAAAATTATCTGGATGCAAAATAAGCAACTTGCAATCTTCCCTTGACTTCCTGAAGCAGCAGAAAGGATACAGCCACCACTCTAATAATTCACTTCTGCCCCCTTCCTGAGAGAGAATCTCACTATGACGTCACCCACTATTACTTCCATCACAGTAAGCTTAGGGCAGGGTACCTCAGCCAGCTTGCCTATGGCTGCTCAGGTTGTCCCCACATCTCATCTACACCTGGCTTTTCTATACCACACCATGGAAAAAAAGTCTATGAAGGCATGGTGAAAACTTAAAGAGTTCATTTGGATGTGAAATGACTCATGCATTAGGGAACAGACAAAAAGAGGCTTAATCTGTTGAAACCGAAGCATCAGAGGCAGGGGTTGCTAGAGAGGTTACAAAATTCAAATAAAGACTTCTCGCTTCCTATGTTGGCACACGCTTATAATCAGCACTGTTGAGGCAGACGAAATAGGACTGTCACAAGTTCAAGGCCAGCCAGGTAATCTTAATGATATCTGTGTCTGCCTGGATGACGTCATAGTGAGATTCTCTCTCAGGATCTCTAGGTCCCATTTTTCAACTAGGAAAATAGATTGCCTGTATGAGGGTGCTGGGGTTAGTGGAAGGGTAAACAGGGAAGTGGGATATCATGGGATGGGGGGTTGGTGGAGGGATAAATGGGGAAGTGGGATATCATGTGAGATGTAAATGAATAGAATTATTAATAAAAAAAAAAAAAGAAAGAAAAAAGAAAAAGTGATTGGTGGAAAGGGCGCATACCAAACTCAGCACCACCCCTGGCAAGTGCAACTGGTTGTGCACTCTGGTTCTGCCGTCCTCTTCAGGGCCTGATGCAGGGACCAGACTCCAGCAACGGTTCATTTCAGAATGTGATTTTGCATGGAGCGTCATTGACTGTGTTATTCCTACCTATGCAGAGCCACCCAGTCCCTAGGAATCTGTATCCCAGGTTGCCTGCTAAATGGATGGACAGGACTTGTGCACTGAACTCCTGTCAGAGTTGGGGATTAGCTTGCCTCAGCCATCAGAGGGCAGCTTAGGCTCACAGTGTTTCTTGCTGGAAAGACCTTTTTCCACTTTGGTCTGGGCAATTTTTTTTTCTGTCAAGGATTTTTAATTAAAATGTTTCATTGTATATGCTATGCTTTAACACTGTAACTATCTGTGACATATTACTTTCTTTGTAAAAGGATACACTGGCCTGACACCAGCAAAAGTGAGTTGTATTTTTTCTTGTCATATGTGTTCTAATAAACTTGAGCTTTGCTGGGTGTGTGTTGTGTGTGTGTGTGTGTGTGTGTGTGTGTTTGCACGTGCTCGTGAATACACTTAAGTAGCTTCTTTTTTCTTAACCAACAGCCAGCAATCAAGATCAATTATATTTCCCACCTGCCACTCCTACTGGTTGTCTTACATAAGGTTCTATTGCTGTGAAGAGACACCATGACCACAGCAACTTTTATAAAGGAAAACATTTAGTTGAGACTGGCTTGAAGTTTCAGTGTCCATTGTCATCATAGTGGAAAGCATGGTGGCATTCAGGCAGACACGGTGCTGGAGAAGGATCCAAGATTTCTACATCTTGATCCACAGAGAGCAGGAAGTGACAGGGACACAATGACCGGGCTTGAGTTTCTGAGACCTCAGTGCTCACCCCCTAGTGACACACCTCCTCCAACAATGCCACACCTCCTAATAGTGCCAGTCCCTTTGGGCCTATGGGAAGACATTTTTATTCAAACCACCACACCCACCACTCACAGTAGATATCTCTCCTATTTAGAGTCGTGCCCACAGGTGCACCGATTCCATTGCTGTGGCAGCTACTGCTCTTAGTCTTTTCTTACTTAAGCAATGCCTGACTAAAACTCTTAAGAATTTTCCTGCAGGCCTTGATCATAGTGACGCACGCTGCTCTGGGCACAAGAGCCCTTTTCATAACTGCTCGGCTGCTGGGTGGCCACGAGACTGATCTTCAGAAGCACCATTGCTCTCAACGACTGTGAAATCCAAAGCTCTCCATATCGGTTTTTCATTTTCTAAACATTTTCTGGCGTTTGTCCTTTTTCCCTCCAGGGCTGGTGATGGAAATCAGGACCCAAGTAAGTGCTTAAATATATGCCCAGCCTGCAAATATCCCAGCATGTGTTGGTGGGCTAACTGCTAAAACAAATAAAACAAAACAAAGAACAACAAAAAAACATTTAGAAATGCCATTCCAAGCAGCATTGTAAGATAATCTCTGTATGTGTCCGCAGTATGCCATTGTGCTCTGGGAAGTAGCCCCCATATTTGTGACCAGACATTTTTAAAAAAGCACAACTTGAGGTCTTGTCCAAATCTTTTATTCCCAAATCCATCCATACGCATCATTATAGCCATCTTAACCATAACCATGGCCGCCACCAGTAGCTACTGTTATAACTATCATGCCTCATCCTTCAAAAGCCTCAGGCAATACTGTCCTGCCCTCTGCCAGGCCCGACTCAGCCATAGGGACCTGTCACTGTATAGCTATAAGCTTTGGAACATAATGAACTGTAACTTTAGCTGTTGCCACACACCTGTTTGGCTATTACAGCACAGTTGTGTCACAGTTATTTCTTGTGAAGTGAACTGCACAGAATCATCCCCTGTGGTCTTTTCCTGGAAGTTCACCATCAATGTCACTCTATTTGGCATGAATTTCATAAAGTCAACATCACTGGTCCTGTCAGAACTATTCAGGTGGGTATGCTTAAGCAGCTAACCTATTGCAATACTGTTTTTCCTTTATTACTTTAACATGTGGGCCTCCCAATGGTCTCTCTGTGGAGTTCATAGGGTTAATTTGACTTCCTCTTCTGATTCAAATTCAATATAAACCTCTTCACTCAAACCTCATCTCTAGATGAAACGAATACCTTGGGTACCATTTTGAATTTTGCAATCAGAATAAACAAACAAAAAGATATGTTGTACAGGGATGAAGTAAGATGTCTTAGTAAATAAAGACACTTGGTGACAAGCCTGAGGACATCAATTCAATCCCCAGGATCTACATGGTGGATGGAGAGAACTACAAGTTACCCTCTGACCTTCATTATACATGCACCATGGCTCTCTCTTGAGTACACACACACACACACACACAGAGAGAGAGAGAGAGAGAGAGAGAGAGATGAAGTAGAATGGTCTGGTCTTGTTGGTTTTATTGGAGACTCAGTTGTGTCATGGGATGTTTTTCTGGAAACTGTCTTATGAGAGGATGTTTTGCTGAGAACAGACACGTGATGTTTCTCTGGAAGCTGCCTGATGAAGAAAGGGCACGTGATGTTCTACTGGTGCTGATGCTTGAGAGGACATGTGATGTTTGGAAAGGGTCTTAAGTATAACCCAACAGACAGTGGATGATGCTCTGGCCTTGGTTCACTTTGCTGGTCTTTGTTGGGCTTCACTGAGCTGCTCTTCACTGAAGGTACTCTGGCATTGGGTCACCTTGCTTTCTTCTCTGATCATAAGAGACAAACACAACAAGGAACTCTGGTGGTGTTCAGGCTGCTTGCTACTTCATGCTGATCAGCAGAGCTTTGCAGTTTCTTCTGGATCTAGCTGCTGCTGCTGATTCGTGTTTGGTGTTTTGCTAGTGGACTGGACTGAAGACACAAAGATTAGAATCACCCCAAAGAACTACTTTTAAACAGGTCCACATCCCCCTTGTCCTATTAGCCATCTTCCTCCCATACCTTTGGTTGGTGGACTATAAGGGAGGTTGAAATGTTTAAGAACCCTTATTAAAGTAAGTTTTGAAAAATATAAGCCTAGAGAGAGAAAGGAAGAGAGAGAGGAGAGAGAGAGAGAGAGAGAGAGAGAGAGAGAGAGAGAGGAACTAAAAATAGGCTGTTCTTTATCAGTCAAGCAAGAGAGGACTATCTCTAAGTCTATACCACAAATTCCCTTCTGCTCTCAGAGCCCAGCATAGTCATATTTTTGAGGATGCTGGCATCAAAACAGACTGCACATGTGCCTTTGGTGTGACTAAGAAGAAAATTCTAGACTGTTCTTGTCAACAGTCTCTGAATACTACACTAAAGAACTACCTACATGGAGACTACTTTATTGGGCAATGTAAGCCTTTTAATGGTAGCTTAGAGTATGGGACAATGTGTACAGGTTATATAGGAATCTGACATGCACCCAGGCAAAACAGCATTCACATTAAATAATTTAAGTAAATTAGTAAAAGAATTATCACCAAGTATAGCGGTACATGCCTGTAATCAGAGCACTGAATGGCTGAGGGAGGAAGGCTGGGAATTTGACAGAATTCTGGGATACATAGAAAACCTTGTGTCTAAATAAATAAATAAATACAAAGTCAAAAGGGAATGTGGGTCACTAGCTGTACCCCAGGGTTTTCATAACCCTGAATATGTCTTCTACACTCTCTACAGATTTTGCCTGAGTCCCTGGGTCAAAGCTTTTCACTTTAATAGTTACTGACAGAGAATTGTCAAGGTCAAGAGAAAGAGTTTGCCTTTACCCTTGGGTATTGGGGGGGGGGCTCTGCAAAAGTCAATCAAGTAGTGAAATGTTTGTGTTTGGTGCTTATGTATTCTGATGCAATTCATATATATATATATATATATATATATATATATATATATTCAAAGATATTATTGGTTACAAAATTATTTGTGATATATGTGAATACAAAGAACACTATTTGGTAATGAAAGCAGATGCCTCAGCTCTGGTATTAAGATCTTAGGGCCCCCACAGGACAATGGGACATTGCATTGGAAGGGGAGACTTGGGAGATACTTCTGCACTGTCAGTAAAACCTCTCTGTCTCTCTGTCTGTCTCTCTGTCTCTCTGTTCTCTCTCTCTCTCTCTCTCTCTCTCTCTCTCTCTCTCTCTTGTGTGTGTGTGTGTGTGTGTGCGTGTGTGTGTGTGTGTGTGTGTGTCTTTCTCTCTCTCTCTCTTCCTGACAAGATCTTGCTATTATAGTTCAAGTTGGCCTCAAATTTGTGATCCTTCTGCCTCAGCCTTCCTGATGTTAAGATTATAGAAGCTTAAAAACCATGCCTGGCTTCAAGATATTCTTAAAGATAAAGGCCTCCCAAGATGTCTCTGAGGGAACCATCTGCCCAGAGGTGGCACAGCTGTCCCTGGGACCCTCTGCTTAAATCATTAACCACAAAAATGCTCTATAGACTTGCCTATATGTCAGCCAATCTGAAAATGCCTACACATAGACATTTGTAGAGAGAAATTTCTCTTCCCATATAACTCTAGCATGTGTGGAAGAGATAAAAACTAGCCAGCACATCTGGACATGAATCCCCTGTCATTGTTTGACTGGCAAAAATCTTCTCCCATTTTATAGGCTGCCTCTCCACTGGGCTCAACTGTTTCCTTTGCTGGACAGAAATTTTTTAATTCCATGATGTGTCTCTGCCCATTGTTGGTCCTTTCCCTGGAACTTTATTCAGAAAGTACTTGCCTGCACCTTGGCTTTCACCCTGCTGTCTTCTCTAGTTCTTTCAGAGCATTGATCCAATTGGAGCTGGTTCCTGTATGGGGCAAGAAATAAGGATCTAGTTTCATTTCTCAAAATGTAAATGTGCTGTCTTCCCAGTGCCATTTGTTAAAGACGTTGTCCTTTCTCAATGCATGCTTTTGACATCTTTGGAGACAGAGAGAGAGAGAGAGAGAGAGAGAGAGAGAGAGAGAGAGAGAGAGAGAGAGAGAAGGTGTTTACAGGTTGCGGAGATTGGAGAGATTTGGAAGAGAGCAAGCAAAAGCATTATTTACTTTCGTAAATTGTCAAAGAACAAATTTAAGAAAACTGGCTTTAAAATTATATGCATGTAACTGTGAGGGCTTCTATATAGGCCTTTCATTCTAGTCCATTTTAAAAGGTGACTTCAGGCTTGGGCTGTGTAGGCAGTGGTAGCCCTTATCATCTGTCCCTGTGATACACCCTTCTGAGGCAGCCGGTGAGCCTCTGCATCAGACGAGACGGGCACACTGTGAAGGACTTTGAACAGCGCTAAGGCGAGGGGTATACCTGAGAGCAGTGCATTGTCTTACACGTGCAATTCTTGGCAAAGTTTGTGAGAACTATTGGGTCACAATGGGAGCAAAGGGAGCACCTTTGTTACTTTTCTCGTCACTGTGACAAAATACATTTTTTAAAATGTGAGGAAGAGTTTCTTCTCACTTCCAGTTTAAAGGTACAGCCAGCAAAGACATGGAAATGCTCAAGAAAGCCCAATATGAAACTATGCAACAAATGAAAATTTCAATGTCAAATGAAAAGCTCAGAGGAAAGCCAGATAAGGTAGAACATATGGAGGACAGACCCATTAGGACCCGAAGCCAGTGTACAGAGTTAACATTGTTCAGACAAAGTATAGGGTCTGAAGAATTCTTGTGTCTGCAAAGAAAGGTTCAACTAGAATTGGGAACCCTGGCCCCCCAAAAAAATGTGTAGTTTATGACAATTGTTAACGATCTTCCATTGAGAATACTTAGGGAGCAAATCTTATTTTTCAGTGCGGAGGGGCTTCGGGACTATTCCTCTGAGGTGATGGTGAAGCCCTATCTAAGGCCTTTGGGGTTTCCCAGGCAGTATGTTGTGGGCATAGGAACTGGGTTGGGAACTAAGCAACCGAGAGCAAAAGCCATGCCTCTATTCAGGCTGTTGACTGGCTCAGTTGTTTCTCCGGAGCATAGGGCCATCTTTTGGATGCGGCTGGCAATACGTAATGGTTAGATGGCTGATCTTGGTTGTCAACTTGACTCCATTAGAAATCAACTAAAATACAAGCCCTGGGCATTCCTAGGAGGGATTTTCATGAACAGATTATTTGCAGTGGGAAGACCCACTCTTACACGTGGTTGGGATGTTCTGGTGGCAGCCCAGATTAAAGGATAGGGAAAAAGAAAACTTTACCTTTGCCTGTTTCCTTTCACTCCTCCTAGCAAGGTTTGTCTACCCTGTTGCTGCAGTGCTCCGTCACCAGTATTAAAACCATCCTCTTCGGAGCTTCCAACACAGACTGAAGATAAGAAATCTCTTAGAGCTTTGGTACCAGACTGAGATGACTGAAGCATCCAAACTTGTGAGCAACTCCTGGAGAGTCTTAGCCTCTCCCACGTGACACAACGATTGCTGTGACGCTCTTATAATGCACATCACACAATGCAAACCAATTCCATATATTTTTGTATTTTATTTTTCATATACTTTTACATGGTTCTTCTATCAGTTCTGTTCCTTTAGCGAACTCTAGTAAAAATGGCTGAGTTGGGTGGCAGATAGCACTTGGCAGAGCCACAAGTTGCTTGATCAGGGTATTATAAGTCAGAAGGAAGCTCCCTTTTCCTCCAAATAGATACACGGGGTGAGGGCACAAGGAATACACAAGCCAAGTCTGTGTGAGTACTAACTCTCATTCCTGTCTCCATTGAAGAGCCCCATGAAGAACAGTTAGTTCTGTATTGGGGCCTAACATGAAATTATCCAGGGAGGGACCAGATCCCATGACCTCTGTGTGGTGTACTACCATATGCCTGAAGAGTCCATACCCTGCCATCTTTGAACCTCTGTAAGATAGGTAGTCTCTGATTGAACAAGTAGAAAATTCTGTAAATCTGGTCTAGCAGTGTGGGTAAAGTCAATTGTCTTTACACAGGAATTCTATGAAGAGGCCTTAGCATTAGAAGCTGGCTTTAAGTAGCATAATTGAAAGTTTGGCATGGTCTTCTGGTAACCTCTGGAGTTTGTAAGACGAGAGTGTGAGACTCAGTGGAAGGCCCTCAAGTTGAGAGCTTCATGGACCTGCTGGAGCATGTAAGCCATTCACTCAAAATAAACCCCAGAGTTTGTTTGGAGGCCTTCTGACCAAGAGAGCCGTAACTGTCAGTGCCCCAAGGCAAGGTGCCCAACCTTGAGCCACAAAGCTAATGACTTGGAACTATAAACACCTGAATATTTAAAGGGCCCCAAAATGTGAATTAAAATCGGTGTGGCTCCGTTTGCTCACATACACAAGGAGACAAGCATTTAATAAAAAGAGGAAGAGCTACTGCAGAGGTGGAGTGCATATCTGTTTTAAGAGGTCCAGGGTCCACAGCCAGCGGTGGTGCTCCGCAGCAGTCGCAGTGCTCTGGAGTCGGAGGCGGCCGGCCGTCAGTCTCTCCCGAGTTCGAATCCCCGTCCTTGCCTGTCAATCAATGTCAGAAAAAAAAAAAAAAAAAAAGGGTCCAGGGTCTTTATGATCAGCTAAAGTGTGGAATTCAGATTCTGCAAAATCCCCTTCTGTCTAGGAAAGATCTTAGTTGTTGTTATGCCTGGTACCCTCCTAGTTGAAATGAGGTCTGTGTAGACACTGGAATCATCACTTCTTGTGCTCCTGCTTAGTTCAGGTTCCAAAACCCAGGCATTTTATAGGCAGATTTTTTTTTTGCCTCTGATGGAGAAACGGTATGTCCACATAAGGCAAGTTTTTGAAAAGCTAGGACACTGTTTTGATCTGAACTGGGTTACAGACTAATAAATCATACTGACTGAAGAAAGGTACTTTCAGGGGAAAATTTAGGACACTTCTTTGCCTAAGGCCTATCCAAACGATGTGTAGAGGATGCTATCTCAGGCACCCCAGCTAGGTGCTGAGTAACCCAAATGGAACCGTCCTGCCATTTGAAGGCAAATAAGGAAGGTTTGAGTGAATGTAACTGCAAAAGAAAACACCCTTAAACCAGGAGACTGTGTGTGTGTGTGTGTGTGTGTGTGTGTGTGTGTGTGTGTGTGTGATCTTCCCCAAGAGGCTATAGATGGGAAGTATGCAGTGGATAAGGCAATAGCCTTACTTATAGTCCTCCAGGTCCCATCCCATTTTATAGACATCCATTCGACTTCTTTACTGCCAAGAACAGGATTGTTGCATGGATAGTTACACAGACACAGAAGCACAGTATTTGGGAATTTATCAGTGAGAGGGTATATGCCTTTAGCCATACTTCAAGTTTTAAAGAATTCTGGAACCTTCATGGAAAATGGTCAGGGTTCTTAAGGGCAATCTTGATAGAAGAAACTGTTAGTAATTCAGGAATGGAAGTATCCCAGATTTCATTGGGTGATATATAGATCTATAGTAAAGACTTTGGGGCCCTAGCCAGTTCTACACTGTGACAAGATAGTGAGGAATACCATAATAGCCTCTGAAGTCTAGGGTGGCCCTACCTAGGATGACAATGAAGTAACTGTATAGAAGGGGTATTAAGGCTGACGGAGAAGGGCCAGGGACAAAAGGACTAAAGAGAAAATGTGGTCAGGGTCCAAAATGTAGCTTCCACATTGATAAGGAATAGAATGTTGGTCCTTCCACACCTAGAGTTACTCAAGTGCCATCAACACTATTGAAGAGTATGGAGGTCTATGTAGATTCAGAGTCCCACCAGGTCTCAAAGGAATAGGAAGTTCTCACTTGCTGGGCTCCTCATAATCCAGGAACAAAGTCAGGGGCCTTTGTCCTTTTTCAGGACTCACTCTGGCCAAGGGTGACCTTATCTCATAAGAGAGAGGGAAACTTGGCTGTGTTGGATGTAGTCCCACTTTGCAGATTAAATGTGGCTCTGGGGTAGGCTTATAGCTCCATAGCTTTGAGCACTTCAGGCTGAAGTGTCCTAGCCAACCATAGCCATAACAAGAAAGAGTCCTTTGACCCACAGCTAAGTTTGTTCCCTTAGACTGAACCATGTGGCTGCAAGATGCGACGTTCTCAGATTCCCCTCAAGATATGGGCCAGGCGATTGCTGCAACCATTTGCTGAGCTTGTCATGGATCTCAAAGTCTCTTCCTGGTTATTAAAGACTTTGAAGGACAGATTAAATAAAGGGAAAGGGAAGACTGTGTTTTGAAGTTTTTGTATTTAATACCTAGGAAAGGTTTAGTGTAACTGCCCGTTCTGCCCCACATTTGGGGGCTACTTTGTCCCGGCCTGTTCGGGTCAGTCAACAGAATCTAGCAAGAGTCCCGTTTATTGAAAGGAAATCATGGGTATATATAAGCATAAGCAGGGGAATGCAGCTGAAGACACTTTACCACATGCACCTTGCAGCTGGGGCCATTAAACAACAAAACAAGATATGTGAGAAAAACAAGATGTTTATCAGAGTGTGCTCAGCTGTTGTAGGCTGTTGACAACAAGTCTCTTGCCAGGGTATATGGCCTGAGATGACTGCAAAGATGATAGCTGCTTTCTGCTAGGACTTGGCTCCCAACAGTTTGGTTTATAAAATGCATAGCCAGAAGGGCTTGGTCTTTCTGACTCTCAGGGTATAGATTAGCACATCTACACATGATTTCAGCTAATCATGGTAGAAAGAGAACACTGTTCTTCGAAACTCTTGCTATCTCCTACAACTTGCTATAACTAATGGGTTTGATAATGGCCATTTTCACCTCCTTTAATAAACAGGTAATCATAAGATTCTAGCAGGTTCGCCGGGCGGTGGTGGAGCACGCCTTTAATCCCAACACTTGGGAGGCAGAGGCAGGCGGATTTCTGAGTTCAAGGCCAGCCTGGTTTACAGAGTGAGTTCCAGGACAGCCAGGGCTATACAGAGAAACCCTGTCTCAAAAAAAAACAAAAACAAAAACAAAAAATTCTAGCAGATTCCCCCCACCCCACCCCATAATTTCCTATGTCTGTGGCCTGATATGACAAGCTAGGCTCCACAGCAGAACCAGCAATGAAGCCTGGCCTGACTCTTTTATGAGTATGAATATCCTCAATGTAGTCATATTCTGAACACCAGAGACAAGACACTTCTTTATGCCTGCAGCAGATCACTGGGACAGTAGGGTTGTCCTGACAGCTTAGATCAAACGTTACCAGGAGCCCTTTGGATTCCTTAACGAAGGTTGAAGCGGCCTGGCTAACCAACCCTACTTTAGGTTGTATTTGAGGAGGATTGGACATGTAAGTAAATGGTGCCAGTGTTCTTATAGCAACCCCACTAGGGGAAGACTGTTTTGTGAGGTGAAGGTGTTTAAGGTGAAGTTTCTGAGAGAAGATGTGACAGAGTGTACGCAGGTAATCGGTAGGGGTTGAAGAAGGAGGAAGGGGAGGGAACATGGGAGAGAGAGGGAGTGGGGGGAGCAGAGTTGCCAGGTGGAGGGGTGGATGGTGGAGGCGAGCGGGTCGAGGTCGAGCAGGGGCTTGAATGTCCGCAAAAGAGGGATCATCAAAGATAGGATCTGGGGCTGAGTTTAAGGGAGATTTGGTTGGGGTAAGAGAATCTAGTGAGGCAAAAACAGTGCACATGCCCCAAAATACCTCACAGCTGAGGATAATAGGGGAAGACACAAAAGCTTGGGTATAAAATATCTCAGAGTCCTTACCTAAATCACAACCCAAGGTATTTGATGATGGGATGCAATCAAAGTGTATTGTGCCATGAGGCAGCCAGCATTCTAGATTAGGGAGAGGATAGAAAGAACAAATTTTGTTACAAATGAAAATAAGTGGTGGGCTGGGGAGATGGCTAAGAGGTTAAGAGCACTAGCTGCTCTTCCAGAGGACTCGGGTTCAATTCCCAACACTGCTGTGGCAGTTCATAATGGTCTGTGACTCCACTTCCGGGGAATCTGGCACCCTCACACAGAATACATGCAGGCCAAATTCCAATGCACATAAAAATAAATAACTCTAAAAAAAGAATGAAAGTAAGAAAAGAAGTGTTTTCTTTGTGAGACAATGAGGATAAAATTTAGAGCAGCTTTTGAAACTCTACCCTAGGGGTGAGTCCGATGAAACAAAAGTACAATCTTCCCATGGGTCTTACCAGAGGTGCATTCTTCACCCAGAAGGCATCCCTTGCGAGCAAAGGCCTCCCTAGTGTCGGGTGTAGGGGAAAGGGAAAACTTGGTCTCCTCACACTGGTTTGTCTTCAACATGCTCTATCTGGTTCCACACAGAAGCCAAACCTGTTCGGTTAGTCGGGCCAGACCAACCTCAAATGGAAAGCTTCCAAACCAAGAAACGGCCGCTGATCAGTCACAAGGAAAGAAAAAGAGGCTTGCTGCCTCGGAGAGAGTAAAAACCTGACTGGACCGAGTGTGGAATAGTGGACGAGTACACCATCAGTCACTCGCTACACTCCTCAGATGCTCGGGTGTGTGAAGGAGGAGGATGCCGGTGGAGAAGAGAGAAGGGAAAGGGAAGAGAGTCCTAACAACATGTGCTGATTGTTTTTTTTTCAATATTTAAGTCCTTTATTGTCCTCAAAGAGCCCAGATTGTACTTGTGATCAGGATCTTGTTTCTGGAGCTAGGAAACTTAGGCCTCACTCATCAGCCTGCTGCATGGTTCCCTTCTCAGACACATAGATGCCATCTAAAAACTTTCTGATATCTTTGTTTTTAACTGTTGTAGCTGAATCAGAGCCGCTGAATGTGAAACAGGTTCAATATCATGTCCTTCAAGGATTAATTCATCCTTCTGGGCTTGGGAGACAGAACGAGCAACACCTGTCCTCATGCAAACCCTGCGATGTATTTTTCACCCAAGAAATTTCGGATTTCAATCAAAGACCCATTCTCCTGAATAATGACGTTGATGGGGAAGTGAGCATACACAGACCTCATCTTATAACAGAAGCCCAGTGTAACACCCTTGATCATGTTCTGAACTTGACTACAGATGGTTCTGACAGTGGCCCGTTCCTTTCTGTTACCCCACCATTTGTCAACCCGGAAGCTTTTTTTTTTTTTCTTTCCAAGAAGACTCAGCTCTACACTGATGTAACTGAAGTCCCTCCACAGAGTTCCCCTGTGCCCTTCACAATGACTGTGCGCCCCTTCAGAGTGATGGTCAATATTTTCTGGAATGTCGACCGTCTGATTGCTGAGAATGGTCTTCATTGTCGCAGTAGATGGAGCAAAGAGCACCATGTGCTGATTTGTCTTCCCAAGCCATCTCTGCTACGAACACCACCTGTCAAGAGAGTGGGCTCAGAACACCAAAGTGGCCCCTTCCCCTTAAAGAGTAAGCAGACCTCCTTTTCCCATGGTTTACAGATCTGACCAGGAGTAACCTTGCCCGGAATCTTTCAGTGACAAGCAAGAAGTTAGACTTTCACAAGTGCCTGGAATTGCTCCTGGGTTTGTGCCTTTACTAGCAACAAAAGTCCACAGTCAAGCCAGAAGGACTTCAGAGTCTTACTGGAGAAGCAAAGACCCAGCCAAGGCCTTTCAGAGGCTTATCTGCTAACCAACCATGAGGACCAAAGACAAGATTTATCAAGCAAGGTAAAGAGGTTTCTATATGGGCCGCCAAAATGTCATGCCAAAAGTGATTGTGACAAGCCAAAGGGGCAGAAGTAAAAGAAAGTATTTAACAGGGCAAAACAGATACGGAGAGATTTATTCTTGAACATTGAGGGCTAGTGCTATGGCTTTTCTGCTGCAGAGTGCCTGCTGCCAAATCTGATAGTTCAGTCTCTGGGACTCACGTGGGGAAAGGAAAGAACTCACTCCCATAAGTTGTCCTCTGACCCCCACACACGCACCTGGAAGACACACACACACCACACACACACACAAAGTACAACACACATACCACACACATACATACCACACACATCACACACACACATACACATAGACACACACACATAAAGGAAAGAACTGACTCTCATAAGATGTTCTCTGACCCCTACACATGCACCTGGAAGACACATACACACCACACACACACACAAAGTACAACACACACAACACACAACACACACACACAAAGGAAAGAACTGACTCCCATAAGATGTCCTCTGACCATCACACATGCACCTGGAAGACACACACACATACACCACACACACACATATACATACCACACATACACACACACCACACACACACACACCATACATACCACACACACACACACACACACTCACACCACCCCTCCCACACACACACACACCACACAAACAATCCCTGGGGCTTTTGGCAAGTCAATCTAGCTGAATGAGAGAGTTAGACATTCAGTAGCAGACCATGTAAAATAAATAAATAAATAAGTGAATAAATAAATAAATAATATTGTGGAGGTGGAGAATGGGGAAGGAAGATAACAGCATGAGCCCTGGCCTCCGTGGGCACATACGGCCTCACACCCATGGGTACACATAGACGTATGGACATGAACATGCACAGACACCAATTTTTTTAGTTGAAGAAAATATGCTACAAAGAGAGGTATGACAGTTCTCAGAGAAAGAAAACAATCCTTTTGCGAGGACATGGGACTGTTCATACAGAGGTAAGGGTACTTTTGGTTTTGTGTGGCATATCAAGAAGGAAATTTACAGATCCAGTTCTTTCTTCATTGTTTGAATTGAATTTATTTTCGTCTTCATGCAAGTATATATTGTATATGGAGCATATCCCTTCCATATCCTCAGGCTGTCCCTTTTCCATCCTCCCCACTCTCCTGTTAGGTCCCTGTTGTCATCCTACACTGTTTTATTTCTGCTTTCATGTCACATATACAGACACAGATTTATGTACTTATATAAAAATTCTGGAAAGCACAAAGAAGAGAAAACATCCAATATTTTGCCTTTCTGATACTTGCATAATTTGCTGAATAAGATCTCAAGTTGCATCTATTTTCCTGCAAATGACATAGATTCATTCTTACCTATCGTAAAAAGTAATTTCATTGTGTATAAAATTCATGTTGGAGCCAGACGGTGGTGGCGCACGCCTTTGATCCCAGCACTTGGGAGGCAGAGGCAGGTGGATTTCTGAGTTCGAGGCCAGCCTGATCTACAGAGTGAGTTCCAGGACAGCCCAGGCTGCACAGAGAAACCCTGTCTCGAAAAACTAAAAAAAAAAAAAAAAAAAAAAAAAAAAAAAAATCCATGTTGTTGTTTTTAATCTGTTCCTCTTGTTGGACACCTAAGTTGGTTCCATGTAAGTTTCTTTTTTGAGATTGACCATTTGGGATAAGGCTCCATTGGTTATTAGGAGATAGGTTCTAGATGCTTCTACAATACATCGCTAGTAACTGGAGTGAGACTCCAAGTGCTCAGTGTGGGAATAGTTGCTTTTATTTTTAGCCTCTTTTGTCTTCTGTTCGTCCATCCATTTGTCCATCTATCTACCTACCCAGCCAGCCAGCCAGCCAGCCAACTATCTATCTTCTGTCTATCATCTATTTCCTCCCTCCTTCCCTTTCTCTCTTCAAATTCAAGAGACAAACTTTCAACTGTCCCTCCTGAAAGTCCCTTTCTGGGCACCTGTGTAAAGCCCAGCTGACACAAGTCTGTGGGTGACTGGAGATACGCTACTCCCACAGTGTTGGAGAAGATGGGATTGGTAGAGTGAACAATGGGAGACAGAGCTTGCATAACCCTGAGTGTTGACGGGAATTTACCCTGGAATCCAAAGAGACCATCTTTGTTTGTCTCTCCACTTGCTCTGCCTTCCCTCATCTCACCCTTCTTTACACCCTCAGTGGTTCAATTTGTTTCTTTACTTTAACTGTGACCATGTCTTAGCTTCCACACTCAAATATATCTATGTTCAAAGTAGGAGAAAAATACAAATTAATCTAACTGCAAACAGATGAAGGTAAAGATAGACATTTTGAAATAACAAATTAAATTCTATGACATAAGTTCCTCTTAAGTTACTGTTGACTTTTTAAATGTATAGTCTGAAGTGGAAATTTCTGGTTTCTTTGGAAACTCAGTTATGTCATGTGATGTTTTTCTGGATACCATATTATGAGAGGATGTTTTGCTGAAAACAGACACATGGCATTTTTCTGGAAGCTTCCTACGAAAAGGACATGTGACATTTTGCTAGAGCAGAAGCTTGAGAGGACATGTGAGGTTTGGAAAGTGTGTAAGTATCACCCAACAGACAGTGGACAATGATGTGGCATTGGTCCACCTTGCCTTCTTTGCTTGTCTTCATTTGTCATGACTTCATAAAGAAAAACACACAAAAAAAGTACTTCTGGTGGTGTTCCGGTGACTTTCTTGTCACTTCTGTGACTGGAGTCAGCTGGTAGAACCTTGAGGTTTCTTCTGTATTGAACTGCCATTGCTGATTCATGAATGCACTGGATGGAGCTACCACTGCTGATACGTGTGAGCTGAACTGCTGACACCCTGACAACAAAGATTGAATTCACCTGAAAGAACTATTTCTAAACAGGTCCACATCCTCCTTTTCCCTATTAACCTTTCCTTTCCACTAGCTCTGGTGAGTGGTGGGCTAGAAGGGAGGTTAAAGATTTAAGAATCCTTATTAAAGTAGGTTTTTGAAAAATCTACACCAGGCGGTGGTGGCACACGCCTTTAATCTCAGCACTTGGAGGCAGAGGCAGGCAGATTTCTGAGTTCAAGGCCAGCCTGGTCTACAGAGTGATTTCCAGGACAGCCAGGGCTATACAGAGAAACCCTGTCTTGAAAAACGCCCCCCCCCCAAAAAAAAAAAAGAAAGAAAGAAAGAAAAATCTATGCCTACAGTAGTCTGTGAAACAAAATATGTGGCCTTATTTCATTTTTTGTTTTCAAATTTGGATGTGTGAGGATTTGCCTGCACACACACTTGGCCAGTAGAGGACAGAAGAGGGCATCAGACCCCCCCCCCCCCGCCCCTAGAACTAGAATTATACCTAGTTGTCAACTACCACATGGATGCTAGCAACCCTGGCTGTCCTGGAACTCACTCTGTAGACCAGGCTGGCCTCCAACTCAGAAATCCGCCTACCTCTGCCTCCCAAGTGCTGGGATTAAAGGCGTAGGCCACCACTGCCCGGCGTTGTTAACTTTTAACCAATCTCCCTGACCTAATTTCTTACATGGCAATTAACTACCTACATCTGTAGCATGGACAGCTTCTAGGTTTAGGGACTTTCTAGTTCTTGTTTGGATGATGGCCTTTGTTAAGACTGAGAAATTTGTCCAAACCTTGTATGAAGATTAACAAGCCATTTTGGACTACTAGAACTCTGGTTTGGGACCAGAAAGACAAAGCAATTATTGGTTTCTCTTCCCCTGAATAATCAAAGAATGAATTCATTCATAATATGCATTCACTACTGTTTCTCTGTCAGATGCTAAATGAGATGCTAGAAGCATATAGGCTGCTATAACAAAATGCCACAGGCTGGAAGATAAAAAGAACAAAGGTTTCTTTATTCTAATTCTAAGGACTAGCAAGTGTCTACATCTGGAAGGGTGTGGTTTTTTTTTTTAATTTATTATTTGTTTGTTTTGTTTATTTATTTATTTATTTTGGGGTTTTCGAGATATAGTTTCTCTGTAACAGTTTTGAAAAATATAAGCCTACGATTGTCTGTGAAACAAAATATGTGACCTTATTGTCGCCTCCTGATCCGACCAACAGACAGAAGACAACTAACGCGGGAACTTCTTCGCAGCACAGTTTATTCAGGAAACCTTAACATCCAAAAAGCCCCCGAACCCTCGTTCCCAGCCCTTAAATCTCTGTATCTCCTCCAACCAGAATCTGCCACGAAGTCATTCTGGATTGGTGCTGAGCCCATACGTCACATGGCCTGATCTTATGTAACGAACAAGCAATATACATGTGCAGTAATGCCAGATCTACATGCAGCCAAGACTTCCTGATCATGGCACAGCAATGCCCAGACTAGAACTGGCAGATTGCCAGCCGCCATCTTGTGACACCGGCTCTCCACAATTCCCCCTTATTTATTAAATTTTGGCAGAGAGAATGCCTGTCTTAGGTTGCTCCTTGCAACGCTGTTCCTTACCCGTCTTCGGGGTACAAACAGCTTTGGT
Source organism: Mastomys natalensis (assembly GCA_021653895.1). Taxonomy (NCBI): domain Eukaryota; kingdom Metazoa; phylum Chordata; class Mammalia; order Rodentia; family Muridae; genus Mastomys; species Mastomys natalensis. Next base: position 274,556 of record JAJTUV010001831.1, read on the forward strand.
TTGATCCCTGTTTTAGGTTGGTAACATGTCCAAGGAGTCTTACCCATCATTGACTACTTCTCTAGCATGCTAAGCCACACCTGAGGGGATTGTCCAATTTCTAACTGCTGCAAATACTTGTATAACCAGAGCCTGATCACGAGCGTGATGATTTCTCATGCGGCACAAGCACCAGAATGCTAGGCAACTGATAAGGACTAGACACAGAGCCAAACCTCCCAATCCCACCCATTCCTTCAAATGGGAAGCTGCTTGAAGAACCCAATCTGCTATTCCATTGGCTAAGGAAACATTCATATGAGTGGAGTTGATGTCAACAGTGGACTATCTCAGCTCCTGAAGCAGCATGTCTAATCCGTTAGACCAGTTTCCTGTAAGATACTGAGAGAGATTTCGTGACAACTGTGCAGCATAACTAGCATTCTTAAAAGGCACCGAGGTGACACATAACCTGTATACTTCCACTGACAGCCAAGCTGGGCTATTTCCATCAGCAACAAAATTCCAGCTCTCAGCTGGCTATTAATATTACTTGAATATTCAAGGCTTGAGCCACGGTGGCGGACATATTGTTGACAGACGCAGCAGTTTGAACAGTGGTAGATAAAGAAATCGCTGCCATGGTAGCCACCACAGCCGACACAGTAATTGCTGTAATGATGGCAGCCGTTATGCCAAAATCTCTCTTACTTCTAAAAACGGTCATAGCGGAAGGTGCCTCAACGGGCCAGGGTATACAGGGCCAGGGTATATAACGAGGCATTCAGGTAACCATGGCAAAAGAATACAATGACGCATTCCAACAAAGAGTATAAAAACAAGTACTACCATTGCAATTCAAAACACTATCATTAAAACTACCATTAATATACTACAAAAATAAAAGGAGGTCACACACAAACAGGGGTTTCCCTAAAAGTGATATTCTGTCCAGTTGCCAACAACTCCACTGAATCTTCAAATAGGCTACTACCATTCCAATTAAAACTGGCATTACCCAGCCTGCCTCCCCTAATCATGCCCATGGGAGACAAGTCAGTGTAGCTGCCATTAATTCCACATAGCATCCATAAATCAAAGGGATTGCTGTGTGTATATTGACTAGGATTTTGATATGTTCAATTATGACCTGCAAATGTCTTATTATGATTGGTGCCTATATGCGGTGAAAAGATAAAAAACTCTCTAACAACCCAGCCGGCCTTATGAGACTGACAGCCTGTCCATGGGGGCAAAGAATCTTGCACTCCCTTGCAATAGGGAGCCCACTGAGGTTGAGCTGGTATACTTTTGTTTTGCTTATTCACAATAACAGGCCAAACTCCTTGAATCCAAGTAGCATTGACTTTAGTAGCAGTATTATTCATAGGAAAATCAAACCAAGCCCTTGTCTGATTGTACAGCTGTACACAATCACTTCCTAAACTTATATTTTCTATAACTTGAAAACATAACACCCTTTTAACCCTAAACTATAATTCCCTTCTATTCCAGCTAATTGCTTATCATATGGCAAATAAGGAAGCTGCAAAGAAGCATTACTAATAAAAATCTAGGAAATACTTGTGCAGAATGCATAACAGGTAATGGCTTAGGAAAAACTGACAAAATGCCCCAACATAGATCTTGTCCTTCACCCAGAGCCATTCTCATGAGGATCATCACAACCAGGATCATGCCCTTCATCTTCCTTTTCTTCTAAAGGATCTTTCACTCGTCGGGTCAATCATTCTGGAATCCAAATCGGTTGTTGATTTTTCTGTGGAAACACACAAACAGAACCTCTCGCCCACACCAATACCGGATCAGGGCCATTCACTTTCCCGTCAGAATATCTTTCCACATCACCACACCTTTATATGAAGAATCAGGATTAATATGCCGATCAGCAGCAATGTGCCCCTGCTTATCTTCAGTCAAAAAATTTAAAGTAAAAAAGAGCTATGGCCAATCTCTCTCAGGGAGAACACCCAGAAGCTATTTCCCCTTTTTGTTTAATAAGACATTCTTTTCAAGGTGTGATGAGCACGCTCAATAATGCCTTGTCCTTGAGGGTTATATGGCAATCCATGATTTAAGTGGATTCTCATCATTTTGCAAAAACGTGTAAAAGAGGCAGAGGTGTATGCTGGTCCATTATCAGTCTTTAAGCCTTTCGGCATGCCCCATGCTGCCCAGGCTTCAAAGCAATGGACAATAACATGGCCCACCTTTTCCCCTGAATGCAGGGAGGCATACATCACTCCTGACGCAGTATCAATGGAAACATGTATATACTTTAACTTTCCAAATTCAGAAAAATAAGCAACATCCATTTGCCACAAATGGAGTGGGTGTAACCCCCGGGGATTAATCCCTATGCTAATTTGCAGCAATAATGGAGCACAGGCTTGACACGATTTTACTATATCCCTGGCATCTGCCCAGGAAATGCCAAACCTAGAGGACAAAGTCTTAGAATTAACATGAAATTGTTTATGAAAATCGGCAGCCAACTCCAAGGAAGAGAGGGCGAAAAAAAAACTGAATAAGCTTTGCAGGCTTTATCCACTGCATCATTCCCTTCAGCTAGAGGGCCTGGAAATCCAGTATGTGCTCTAATATGTTGAACAATAAAAGGAGCCGTACGATTCCAAATCAGATTTTGTAATTGCACTAACAAATTACCGATAACTGATTTCAACTTTATTTTTCCAACCACTTCCAAGGACTTCAAATATTCATTACATATTGACTATCTGATAGCAAATTGAAGGGGCCCATAAACCATTCAAATACTTTTATAACAATCTGTAACTCAATTACTTGGGGGGAGGCTGATGGAAACTGATCACCACTGGCTGATAACCATAAACCAAAAAGGCTCCACATTCATTCTTAGAACCATCAGTAAAAATAAGAGGGCAATTCTGTAATGGAATCTGTTTGGTAACTTTTGGAAAAATTACAGGATGCATAGTAACCAGTTGTAAAATAGGATCCTTAGGTAAATGGGTTTTCTTAATCTTCTTCCAAGTCCTCTCCCCGGGATGTATCCCATATCAGACATCATCCTATATGCCTGAGGGCTATAATCTTTTTCATTAGTTAGGACATATCCCATCTCTTTCATGAGATCTCTGCCCCAAAGGAACACAGGGATCTCTAAAATATAAGGCTGAAAGGTCCCTTCATGGCCTTCATCATCTTTCCATCGCAAAAGACGAGAGCTCATTTCAGGTTCTTTAGCATACCCCAAACCCTTAAGGAGTTGTACTGATTTTTGTCTGGGCCACCCCTTCGGCCAATCTTTAACACTGATAATACTGCAATCGGCACCAGTATCTAAAAGCCCAGAAATATTTTTCCCCTCAACCATCAAAGATAATAATGGTCTTGACTCAAGATCTAAAGAGCAAAATACAGCAGAGGCCCCTGTCGACCCAAAGCCCTTATCTCCTTTTCGAACATCCTTTGCAGGAAAATAATCATGACAACTGGGAAGACAGAGAAGCTGAGCCAAGCGATCTCCCTGGGAGATTGCAGAAATACCTCAGGGAGAAAACACCATAACTTTGACGACTCCAGTATAATCAGGATCAATGACCCCGGGATGAACAATGAGTCCCTGCATAGTAACTGAACTACTTCCTAACACCAGTCCCACTGTATCAGCAGGTAAAGGTCCTTTAAAATCGGTCTCTATTAACTGCGGACCCATTCGGGGTGTCAATATGAGTCTGGTGGTGGAACAGAGGTCGAGCCCTGCACTCCCCTTTGTGGCCCTTTGGGGCTGTCCCACTGCATTGGCGGTCTCAGACTCGGCCAATCTGTCATTGCCCCATATATTTGAGGGCCCTGGGGTTGGGGGCCCCACGTCCCGTTTTTTGGACGCGCTCCTCCTTGTCCAGAGTTCAGAGGCTGTCCGTTTATATCCTTCACTGATCTACATTCATTGGCCCAATGATTTCCCTTTTTGCACCTTGGGCATAAGCCTGGAGTTCTACTCCTTTGACTCTGACTCCTCTGCTGCTTGGACACTGGCGTTTTAGATGCCCTTGCTGCCCACACTTGAAGCAATCATTATTGGAGGACTGGTTCAAGCTGCGAGTCATCTGCATGATGGCAGCGGCCAATCCTGCATTAGATAATGGTCCTCCTATCTCCCTACAAATTTTCATCCAGATCTCCAGGCCCTTGCTTTTATAAGGATTAATGGCTTGTCTGCATTCTTTTGTGCACTGTTCAAATATCAACTGCTTTAAAAGTGACATAGCAGTGTCCGGGTCCCCAAAGATTTTTCCTCCTGCTTCCACTATCCTGGCTACAAAGTCTGCAAAAGACTCTGCCAGCCCCTGAATGATTTTGGTAAGATTTCTATTGACCTTTCCTCTATTAGGAAGTGATTTCCAAGCTCTTGTCCCCATCTGATTGATCTGTTCATACACCGAAATTGGATACATGGTCTGACGGTTGGCCCATCTCCCTTGTCCTAACAGCATGTCCTGATCCCATTGAGCCTGTCCTGCTGCCACATTTTGAGCTGCGTATTCTGCTGAAAGCTCTATAAAGTAAGCCTTCCAATCTAAGTACTGTCCAGGTATAAGGCAAGCTCATGCTAAATTTTACCAGTTGATGGGAGTCATAGCATATCTATGCAATGACTCCAGCTGAGCCACCACATAAGCGGCACTAGTTCCATATACTTGTACTCCCTCAGCCAACCTCTGAATGATCTTCCAGTCTAAAGGCTGGTGGTAACGGTTTCCCTGGGCATCCTGAAACACAGGGAAACACTGTACTCCTGAATCACACTGAGCCCTCAGCTCTCTTCACACTTCCGCTTCCAGATGTAAACTTCGCCCTGATGACACTGCTGGAGCGTATGGAGGCAGCTGCAGCGTCCCTGGAGCGGTGGACTCTACCTCTAGTTTCGTTTTACTCAAGCTCTCGGCCAGGCTCTCTAATTCATCTTCTGAAACGTCTTCACTCTCGGAACTGTGCCCAACCTCTGATTTTTGAGATCTCTCTTCTCTTAGCTGCTCCAAAGCCTCACTACCCTTCTCTAGTTCCGCTGCACACCTTCCTTCTTTATCCTCAATGCAAGATCGTACCAACTTCCAAACCGGAAGTACGCCAGTAGGCAATGCCCCCTGTTCCTCAGCAAACCTCAAATCTTTTCCTAGTTTCTCCCAACTCGGCAGGGTAAGGTGTCTCGACACTGAAAACCAAGGACCAACCTCGTCCACAGCTTGCATAAATTTCTCGACTTTTGCCTTCTTCAGACCCACTCCTTTCGCTTTCAGCAGCCCTCGGAGTGCCTGACTAACTGAATTAGAGGAGGTGGAATTCCCCATGGCGCTTGGTGTGGCTTGTCCTGTTCCTCAGGAACCTTATGGTGTCTTCCGAGAACTTTCCCTTGTCCCACTTACCTGGGAACTTACCAGCTAGCTGCCCTGACCGTGAAGAGTTCTGAAGTCCCTGTATGGGCCCCCACTTGTCACCTCCTGATCCGACCAGCAGACAGAAGACAACTAACGCGGGAACTTCTTCTCAGCACAGTTTATTCAGGAAACCTTAACATCCAAAAAGCCCCCGAACCCTCGTTCCCAGCCCTTAAATCTCTGTATCTCCTCCAACCAGAATCTGCCAGGAAGTCATTCCGGATTGGTGCTGAGCCCATATGTCACATGTCCTGATCTTATGTAACGATGAACAAGCAATATACATGCGCAGTAACGCCAGATCTACGTGCAGCCAAGACTTCCTGATCATGGCGCAGCAATGCCCAAGCTAGGGCTGGCAGATTGCCAGCCGCCATCTTGTGACACCAGCTCTCCACACCTTATATCATTTTTTTGTTTGTTTTTTAATTTGTATATGTATGAGGATTTGCCTGGATGTTCTGGAACTTGCTCTGTTGACCAGGCTGGCCTCAAACTCAGAAATCTACCTGCCTCTGCCTCTGTCTCTGTGGTGTTTGGATTAAAGGCGTGCGCCACCATCTTTAGAAGGTGTTCCAAGGTGGTTTTTTGGTTTGGTTTTGTTTTAATTATTTTCTCTTGTTTTTGTTTCTTTGTTTGTTGATGTTTTTATTTTTCTGTACAGGCTTTCTCTGGGTCCCTGGATGCCCTGGAATATTCTGCAGACCAGGCTGGCCTCAAACTCAAAGATCCTCTTGTTCCTGCCTCCCTTGTGGCACTGCACAATTTTTTGTCTTGATTTTAAAGATAGGATCTCAATCCATGGCCCAAGCTGCCTCAGGTTGCTGATAGTCCCCTGCCCAGCCTTCACCCTTCCAAGTGTTAGGATAGCTATGAGAACACACAACCCAGATATAAAGGTTTTCTTGATGAATCATTGCCTGGCAATAGACAGAAACATGAGAAAAAAAGAGGGTGGTTGAGAAAGGAAGAGAAAGAGGGGACATAATAAAAATAAGAGAAAGAGGCCAAGTGGTAAACAAGAGAGAGAGAAAGACAAAAGAAGGAATAATAACGAGAAGGAAGGGAAGGCAAGAAATGGTGGGGAGGAAAACAAACCCATTCTTTCATCAGAAACAAACTCCTACAGTGGCACTCATTACTTTGTGTATGAGGAGAGACCAATCTCTCATGGGCTGGTCACCTCCTAAATGCCCTACTTCTCAATGCTCGTAACACTGAGGAGCAGATGCACTGAAGCCACAGAACAGTCAACCCACCCAGCTAATCCTGCTATTAAAATACAACGGTGTAAGGACTCTCTAAGGTGTTCATGGGGTTAGCCTGAGGATATCTACCCAAAAAGAGCTAAGTAGTGGGCCAGTGAGGTTGGGTAAGGGTCCCAGAGGAAGTAGCACAAGCCAAGATTTGCAGTAAAAGAAGGGCCTCTGGCTCAAGATCCCTTGTAGAGAAATTACATAGAAAAACATGATTTTTGGCCTTAGAACTTTCTCCTAATGTCTTCTCTCTCTTCTTAAAATTATATCTGTGTGTGTGTGTGTGTGTGTGTGTGTTGGAGAGAGAGAGAGAGAGAGAGAGAGAGAGAGAGACTGGGCTGGAGAGATGGCTCAGTGGTTAAGAGCACTGACTGCTCTTCCAGAGGTCCTGAGTTCAATTTCCAGCAACCTCATGGTGGCTCACAACCATCTGTAATGGGATCTGATGCCTTCTGGTGTGTCTGAAGACAGCTACAGTGTACTCAAATACATAAAAATAAACAAAGAGCCAGGCAGTGGTAGTGCACGCCTTTAATCCCAGTAATTGGGGGCAGAGGTAGACGGATTTCTGAGTTGGAGGCCAGCCTGGTCTACAGAGTGAGTTCCAGGACAGCCAGGACTACACAGAGAAACTCTGTCTCGAAAAACCAAAAAATAAAAATAAAATAAACAAAGAACTCTGAGAGAGAGAGAGAGAGAGAGAGAGAGAGAGAGAGAGAGAGAGAGAGATTGACTGACTGACTGACTGTCTGCACAACTATGCCAGGAGCACGTATGGAGGTGTCAGACAACAGCCTGTGGGAGTTGGTTCTTATCTTCTGGTTCCCAGGGATGAAGCTCAGATCATTTTGACAGCAAGCACCCTTTATCCACTAAGCAATCTCTCTAGCCCCATGGCTCCTCCTTCTGATTGTAGTTATTTGGACAACTAGAAAAACAGTAGTTCACCATGTCTCAGAGTTACATCAGCTAGCACCTTACATAGATTGTCTTACATAATATGCACAACAGCTCCAAGGCCTAGGTTGTGTTAATATTTCTAGTGTATGTGTAAGGAACAAGGTAGGATTAGACATCTCATATTTACAGAGCCAGTAAAGAGAAGGCTTGACACGAAGGCACTTCAAGAGACAAACTTTAAATCAGTACTGAGTTCTAGCTCTCCTACCTCTACTGATGTCTCTGGAGATGAGATCAGCATGGTGCCTGGGATGAGAGCAGGCATGTGGTCCATGGTGTCATCCTCTCAGAACTGATGGAGGCATAGGGCAAAATCCAGAACAGCCTTTCCATCGATGAAGACATCCTGAGTTCTGGCATGCTTGTGTGGCTTTTGAAAGGGATTTTGTTCTTGGTCTTTGTCCATTTAGAGGGATGCAAAGCCTCCTACTTGCAGATCACTAATGATAATAACCCAAAGATGCTGGACCTAAACATTTCATCAGGTGATCATAGTCAGCCAAGTGTCAACTCTTGTCCATCTTCAGACAAGATGGACAATTATCTGGATCATTAGATCCATGAATTACACAAATATGTGTCCTTAAAATAAGTAAATAAAACTCACTTTTTAATTTAAATTGACTTTCATTTTATGTGTATGGATACCTGCATGTACAAAGGTGAGCCATGTATGTCATTTGTGTGCCTCATGTCTAGGGATGTCAGAAAAGGGTGTGGAATTTCTTAGCACTGGAGTTACAGATGGCGGTGAGCAGCCAAGGTCAGTGCTGGGAACAGAAACAGATTCTCTACAAGAGCAGCAAATCTTCTTAATGGGCAAACTATTTCTCCAGCCTCAAACTCACAATTTTATTGTAAATTAAGATAACACAATTAAATGACCTTATTTTTTTTTTCCTATACTGGTGATTGAACCTAGGGCCTCATGCCCGCTAAACAAGGGCTTTGCCACGAGGCTCTATCAGATGCTGTGTGTTAAGCGCTTATTAGGAGACAGGTTCTCAACAGTTGGCTGTTTTTAGTTTGTTTTTGTTTTTGAGATGGGGTAGAAGCTGGCCTGGAAGCTGTCGTGTGGCAGAAAACGGCCTGGAATTTCAGGTTACCCTGCATGTACATTTCCTAAGTGCCTCTATGACCTGTAGTTTGTCACCTGCTTCCTTTCTTATTCTATGGCTCTGGCTGTCATGAGGGGAGCAGTCTTGCTCCTTCACACTTCTATCAACTGCTATGATGTTCTCTCCATCTTACTACAGACCCAGAAGCAACAGAGCTAAATGCCCACAGACTAAAAACTCTGTCACAGGAAGCCAAAAGACAACTTCCCTCCTTTATGTTGACTTCCCTTAGTTTGTCCCAGCTCTGGAAAGCTTATTGACACAGTAACAATTACCATCCACTAGATACAGAGAATGTACCAGACGTTATGTATACAGTTTCGTGCACGTAAAAACATCTTATGTCTCCACCAATGGCGGATCTCATGCACAGGGATGGTCTTGTAAGACTATAATGAAAGCTGGATGTGATGGCATATGCCTGTAATTCCAGCATTCAGTAGGCTAAGGCAAGAGGATTGTGAGTTCAAGACTAGCTTGAGCTATTTAAGGTCCTGTCTCAAAATAAATGAATAAAATCCAGTATTATAGTGAACTGTGTGTTACTGTTAACTTTTGACACTATACCAAACACTGGAGACTTAGGGAGAATGATGACTTTATGGCTCCGTTTTTTGGATGTTTTTGTCTATGAGGGTTTGGTCTCGTTGCTTTAGGTCTGTGCTTGTATCACAGAGCAAAAGCTGCTCCTGGACATAAAAGGAGACATAAAGGGACATAAAGGGAGAGTGAGGAGGGGCCTAGAATCACACAGCCACTTTCACGGGCAACAAACACCCCAAAGTAATCCAAAAGCCTCCCACAGGGCCACAGCTCACAAAGGTTCTGCTGTGACTGCTGCCACCGTAAGGTCCAGACAGTTAGCCCTGGCAGATTGGGAGTTCAAAAGGCAAACTGCAACCTGAGAAACCCTGCACTCTACTCATCCAGCCCAGACCTCACTGTGTTACTCCCAAGTTTGTGGGGTCACTGGTGTCAACAGGCCTGTCGCACAGGCAGCCATGTGCACACACAAGGCTTTGTAATGATGGCAAACAGCAGTTGCTGGATTATGTATTTTTCACACTCTGCTTTTTGTTTCTTTTATGTCTTCCTTCCTTCCTTCCTTCCTTCCTTCCTTCCTTCCTTCCTTCTTCCTTCTTCCTTCCTTCCTTAAGAATTTATTTGTTTGTATTTGTGTCTGAGCCTACTTGCAAGACTTGATGTGTTCCACATCCTTGCAAGATGCCTGAGGCCACAGGGTTTTCTCCCCTGGAACTGAAGTTAAAAGTAGTTGTGACCTGATGTGGGTGCTGGAAACTGAACCCAGGTCCTCTGCAAGAACTTCAAGTGCTTTTAACCACTGACCATCTCTCCAGCCCCCCATACTGTGCTTCTCATAGCTACTGTAGAGCGTACGCTTCTGCTTATAAATTTACTGTAAATAAGTATGCCATGCCAGCTTAATTTAATTTCAGTTCATGTTCTTTTGTTCATCATCAGTCTATCATACATACATACATACAGACAGACAGACAGACAGACAGACAGATAATGTTTATGAATTCCCTAAGATTCCTTCTGTTATTGATTTCATAACAATGTAACCAGAAATACTATTTGACAAGACTTCAATCTTCTTGGGTTTGTGAAAGCTCGTTTTCTGTCCCAATATGGGGGTCTGTGTGTGAGAATATTTGATACCTGCTAGAACTCTACAACTGTGGGGTGGAACCTATGTGCCATTACGTTCATCTGGCCTAAAGTGACATTTGAATCCAGCATTCCTTTGCATATATTCTGTCTAAATGATATAAGCATTGTTGGAAGTGGGTTACTAAAGTCACCGATGTTTGTTATTCATGTTTCTGTGATGTTCTCTGTGTCCTTCATTTGTCTTACATGTTCAGGCACTCTTCTTTAGGGTCATGTATGTTTGCATGTGTTATATCAAACTGACCAGCTGGATCCCCTATCACTAATTAAGGGCTATCTTTTGCCTCTAAGAAGTTTTATTTAATCACTAAACTTGTTTACAAAAAATATATTCTTTTATGGTGTGCGTGTGTGTGTGTGTGTGTGTGTGTGTGTATACACTCTTGTGCCTTGGCATGTATATCAAAGGCCATGCATATAAAAAGCCAAGTTGTAGGATTTGGTTGAACTCAGAGTGCCAGGCTTGGCAGCAAGCTCCTTTATTCATTCCGCCATCTCACCAACCTCCACTAGCACTCTTTGATCTGAAGTTTATTCTATCTCATACAAGTATAACCACCTATATTCTCTTTTTAAAATGGAATCTCTTCTATCTTTCACTTTCTTATTTATTTAGTGCAGGTGTGCCACAGTGCACACGGATATATCAACTGGACGGTTTGCAGGAGTTGGCTCTCTCCTACCCATGTGGGTTCTTGGGACAAGCTCAGAGCACTAGGCGTGGCAGCTGCTGCCTTTACTCATTGAGCTGTCTCGTTGACCTCTACCCTTCACTTTCAATTTACTGTAGTATAACACTAAACTGCATCTCTTACACAGTATGCAATTGGATTTTGTTGTCCATAATAAAGTTCTTAAAATGTAGCTTCTCTCTGTGTCTCTTTCTCTCTTTCTCTCTTCTCTCTCTCTCTCTCTCTCTCTCTCTCTCTCTCTCTCTCTCTCTTGTGTGTGTGTGTGTGTGTGTGTGTGTGTGTCTGTGTCAGTGTGAGAGACAGACAGAAACAGAGAATGTATGGGTGTGGTCTATGTGGTATGTGTGCACATGTATGTGCAAGTGTGCTTTCCTATGTGCACACATGGGGAAATTAGGATGGAATGTGGCATGAACCTATTACTCTCTCACATCTTCCTGGGAGACAGGGTTTCTAACTGAACCTCCAGCTAGGCTGGTAGGCAGCAAGCCACAACCCACTCTTTTATGTCTACACCCCACAGCCCTGGGAATACAGGCTTCCCTACACGCACATACAATGCCTGGAATTTGACGTGGATGCTTAGATCGCAGCTTAGTCCTGATGTTTGCTAAGCAAGTGCTCCGCCCTCTTGAGACATTTCTCCAGGTCCCCACATCCAATTCCAGACCTCAACTGTTTAATTCATAGCTTTTGAGTAACCCTTATGGGACCTATTTTCACATGAGAGCGTAGTTTTACATAACTGTTCACACTCCTATTTCCACGAAACATTTAAGGAAGCTTATTGATATGATTGTCAGGGTTTAGATATGAAGAGTATTGGGTTCAGCCCCCAGCAGGTGGTGCTCTTGAGGGATGTTAGGAGGTGGGTCCCAATTGATATAAGCAGTTCACTAAGGGCATGCTCTGGAACTCACTTTGGTAACTCAGGCTGGCCTTGAATTCACCGAGATCCACCTGCCTCTGCCTCCCAAGTGCTGGGACTAAAGGCATGCGCCACCACTGTCTGGATCCCCTTCTTCTTATCCTCTGTGGTGTGAAGAAGCTTCCCCACCACTCACTCCCATAGCACTGTCACTCTGCACAAGTACAAGGGACCAAGTAGCCATAGACTGAATCCCTTGGAACCATGAGCCAAAAGAATTCTTTCTTCCTGTTTAGTCGTTTATACCAGGCATTCTGTCACAGAATCATGAAAGCAAACTCATTCAATTATCTTCTAGGACGGGTTCAGTTGTATCTCTACCAATGTCTAGTGAACAGGAGTATGGTAATTAGAGTCCAGGCTCACTGAGCGTTCACGATGCCAGTTATGAGCTCGCTTGCACAGTAGACACAAGGATGATCTCTCAGTTAGTCTATACACTGACCACTGTAAAGCTTATGCCACTGGCATTCCTAATATGAGTGTGTGAAGTGTATATATAGTAGATAAGGGTTTTTTGTTTTTGTTTTTTGAGACAGGGTCTTATGCAGCCCAGGCTGGCCTTGAACCTGCTAGGTACACAGGAAGGTACAGGAAGGACCTTTGCTTCTGTCTCCCTTGTACTCAGATTAGAGGCCTGCAGCACCACATCAGGTTTTTATGCAGTGTTGGGGGCCAGACCCTCTGCTTTCTAGATGTTCTGTGGATTAGTTGCTTCCCTGTTGCTGTGATAAACACTGTGACCTTTCTCATTCATTCATTCATCCATTATGTATACAGCTTTCTGCCTGCAATCTGCCTACAGACCAGAAAGGGGTACCAAATCTCATTATAGATGGTTATGAGTCACCATACAGTTGCTGGGAATTGAACCCAGAACCTCTGGAAGAGCAGCCAGTGCTTTTAACCTCTGAACCATCTCTCCAGCCCACAGTGACCTTTCTTAAGAAGGGTTCCAGAAGGACGAATGCATCATGCTGGGAGGTGTAGTAGCAAGAAGTAGGCACAGTGACAGGACCAGGACGCTAACAGCTTGCACCATCAAATGCAGGCATGAAGCAGAGAGAGCAAACTGGAAGTGGGGGCAGGTTTTGCGATTTAAAACCCGCCCCCATGACAACTTCCTTCAGCAAGGCAGCACCTCCTAAACCTCCCCCAAACAGTGCCACCAACTGGTGACCAAGTATTGAGACATCTGAGACATTTCTCATTTAAACCCATTATACTAGGTAACCATTCTACCAACTGAACAACGTCCCAGCCTATGACAAAGTAATGGAGCCGAGTACTTCATTAAAAGAAGATTAGTTGAGCATGGTGACACACAACTGTAATGTCACCACGTGGAAGCCTGAGGCAGAAGGAATGGGAGTTTGAGGCCAGCCCTGAGCTATGCAGCAAAATCTTGCTCCAACAACAAAAAGAGGGACAGAAGGGGAAAGAGTGGGGGGAGAAGGAGGGGAAAGGAAAGGAAACTTTACACCTTTATTTATTTATTCTTTTGTCATATATTACATCCTGATTGCAGTTTCCCCTCCATCCTCTCCTCTCAGGGCCCACCCCACCTCCCCTCTCCCCTACAATGACTCCTCCTCCTTCAGAAAAAAAAAATAAAAGGTATTTCAGACTTCCCAGGGATATTAACCAAACATGGCATATCACATTGCAGTAAAACTAGGCACCTCTCTCATATTAAGGCTGGATGAGGCAACCCAGTGGGAGGAAACAAGTTCCAGAAGCAGGCAAAACTGTCAGGGACAGACCCTCTCCTACAGTTAGGAGTCCCCAATAACACCAAGATACACAACCATAACATATGGAGAGGACTTGGGTCAGACCTATACAAGCTCCCTGATCATCAGCTACATCTCCGTGAGCCTCTAGGAGCCCTGTTTGTTGATTCTGTGAGCCATTTTCTCTTGCTGTGTCCTTGACCCCTCTAGTTCCTACCACCGCTCTGCTTCCTCCCTCTTCTTCAAGATTCCCCGATATCCACCTAATGTTTGGCTCTGAGTCTTGGCATCTGTTTCCATCAGCTGCTGGATGAAGCCTCTGATGATGATTATGCTGGGCTCCAGTCTACAAATACAGCCGAGTATTATAGGAATCATTTCATTGACTTTTTCATTTTAATTTTTTTCTACCTTTTTTTTTCGTTTATTATGACTAAAACTTCATTGTTTTTAATTTAAGTTTTTCTATTTTTTCTTTTTTTCTAATTGGATATTTACTTATTTAAATTTCAAATGTTATCCCCTTTCCTGGTTTCCCTTCTGCAAACCCCCTATCCCATCCCTCTTACCCTGCTTCTATGAGGGTGCTCCCCCACCAACACCTACCCAGTCCCTACCTCACTGTCCTAGCATTCCTCTACACTGGGCATCAAGCCTTCGAAGGACCAAGGACCTGCCCCTCACACTGATGCCAGATAAGGCCCCTTCAGTTCCTTCAGTCCTTCCCCTAACTCCTCTATTGGGGTCCCTGTGCTCAGTCCAATGGTTGGCTTCTAGCATCCACATCTACATTAGTCAGGCTCTGGCAGAGCCTCTCAGGAGATAGCTATCTCAGGCTCCTGTCAGCAAGCCCTTCTTGGCATCCACAATAGTGTCTGGGTTTGGTGTTTGCATGTGGGATGGTTCCCCAGGTGGGGCACTCTCTGGATGGCCTTTCCTTCAGTCTCTGCTCCATTCTTTGTCTCTGTATTTCCTTTAGACAGGAGAGATTCTGGGTTAAAATTTTGGAGATGGGTGGGTGGCCCCATCCCTCAACCAGGGGACCATGCCAAACCTCTGGATATGATCTCAACAAATTCTCCCTCCCCTTTATGGGATATTTCAGCTAATGTCATCCTTGTGGGGTCCTGGGAGGCTCTTGTTTTTCTGGCATCTGAGACTTTCTGGTTGTTACCCCTAGTTCCCCATCCCCCATTGCTACACACCTCTGCTCAATTTCCTGACCCCCTGTGCCTCTCCTCCAGCTCCTCCCACACCAGATTTTCCCCCTTTTTCCCCTCCCCCCTTCTCTTCCTCCCGAGTCCTTTAATTTTATTTTTTAATATTTAATTTATTTCCTTATTTGCCAGTCATGCTTGGTTCGATCCTAGGTCTCTGGGCTACCGGGACTCTGAACTATCTAGCTTCTGGTTCCTGGTCCTCCGGGCAGCGTCAGGCTTGGACCCTCCATGGCTTGGGTCTCAAGTCAGACCAGTCACTGGTTGGCCACTCACACAAGTTTTATACCACCTTTACCCCAGCACACCTTACAGGCAGAACAGGTAGGTCGAAAGTTTTGCGGCTGGGTTGGTGTCCCAATCCCTCCAGTGGAAGCCTTGTCAGGTTACAGAAGAGGGCCAGTTCAGGCTCTGTATCCCTAGATCTACTAGGAGTTTTCCCTAAAGTCACCTTCATCAACCCCTGGAAGTTTCAATCACACTCGTTTCTACCTTATTCTTGAAATGCCCTCCAAACTCCAGTTGTCTCTCCGAGGACTCTCTCCCTCCATTCCCCAAGTAGATTCTCCTGTTCCCGTTGCCACCCGTCTCCAGTTCTTCCACAAAACCTATTCTATTTCCTGTTCCAGGGAGATCCATGGATCCCCACTTGAGCCCTCTTGTTACCTAGCTTCTCTGAGTCTGTGATTGTGCTTAACTTTATAGCTAATCTCCACTTATAAGTGAGTACAGACTATGCATGGCTTTATGGGTCTGGATTCCTCACTCAGGATGATTTTTTTCTAGTTCCACCCACTTACCTGCAAATTTCATGATGTTATTCTTTTTTTTTTTTTAACAACTGAGTGATACTTCACAACACCCTTAACAATAGCCACAAGTAATAGAAAATATCTTAGGGGTAACTCTAACCAAGAAAGTCAAAAGCCTGTGGGATAAACTTCAAGTCTTTGAAGAAAGAAATTGAAGAAGATATCAGAAGACAGAAAGATCTCACACACTCATGGATTGTTAGGATTAACATAACAAAATGGCTATCCTATACCAAAAGCAATTCATACATTCAATGCAATCCCCATTAAAATTTCAACACAATTTTTTACAGACCTTACAAAAACAATACTCAACTTCATATGAAAAGAAAAAAGAAAAAAGAAACCCAGGATAGCTAAAACAATCCTATACAATAGAAGAACTTCCAGAGGGGTTCACCATCCCTGATTCACGCTGTACTACAGAGCTATAGCTATAGAAACTTAGTGATACTGATGTAAAAACAGACAGGTTTATTAATGGAATTGAATCAAAGATCCAGATATAAACCCACACACCTATGGACACATGATTTTTGATGCCTGACACACACAATGAAAGAAAGAAAGCATCTTGAACAAATGGTGCTGATCTAACTGGATGCTGGGATGTAGAAGAATGCAAATAGATCCACATCCATCACCCTGCACAAAAATCAAGTCCAAGTGGATCAAAGACCTCAACATAAAACCAGATACACTGAACCTGGTAGAAAATAAAGTAGAAAATAGCTTTGAGTGAATTGGCACAGGAGACAACTTCCTGAACAGAACAAGAACAAGCTCTTCCTGAACAAGAGCTCAGGTACTGAGATCAACAACTGATAAATGGGACCACACGAAACTGAAAGGCTTCTGTAAGACAAAGGACACTGTCAATAGGACAAAACAGCGACTTACAAAATAGGAAAGGATTTTCTCCAATTCCGTCACATCTGACAGAGGGCTACTATCCAAAAGATAAAAAAGAACCTAAACATCAACAAACCAATTAATCCCATTAAAAAATGTGCTACAGATCTAAACAGAGAATTTTCAACAGAGAAATCTCAAATGGCTGAGAACCACTTTAAAGAACTGTTTGACATCCTAAGCCATCAGGGATATGTGAATCAAAAGGACTCTGAGATTTCCATCTTACACCTGTCAAAATGGTTAAGGGCAATAACACAAGTGACAGCTCGTGCTGGGGAGGATGTGGAGCAAAGGGAACACTCCTCCATTGCTGGTGGGAGTGCAAACCTGTACAGCCACTTTGGAAACCAATATGGCGGTTTCTTAGCTATCCCACTCTTGGGCATACACACAAAGGGCGTTCCCACCCTACCAGAAGGACATCTACTTATCTGTTCATAGCAGCTTCATTCATAAAGCAAACAAAACTTTAAGTCACTCATACTTCAAATCCAGGCCGTCCCTCTGGGTGCCTATCAGTTAGAAATTCGGCCAGCGGTGGCGCACCGCCGCGCTCTGGAGTCCGAGGAGTCGAGGAGTCCGAGGAGTCCGAGGAGTCGGAGGCGGCCATCTCTCCCAAGTTCGAATCCCAGACTGTGCTTGTTCACGGGTGGGGGTGGGTGAGGGATGGAAGGGGGGTGACGAAGCAGAAATGGAAACAGCTGCCTGGAGAAAGGGCTAAGTTTGGGAGGTAGACTTATTTTGTTAACACCCACTTTGAGAAACTAGCTCACCCCACACAGCCAAACGCTAATCCCCTCCATAATGGCGCCTCATAATCTAACCCAATAGGTCTTGTTTCTTACAGGTTCCTCACCTCTCAGCACCACCTCCCTGGGGATTAAGTGTCTAAACCCATGAACTTGTGGTACACATTCAAAACATATCAAACAAGGGGACTGGAGAGATGTCCTGAGAAACAAATCAGGATTAGAAGCCTGACTTGAGAAGGTAGTAAACTGAACAATTCTTTAACATTCTCAAGCTTGTTCACTCACCTATTAAATGGCTATCAAAAGGTTTATCTTGGGGCTGGAGAAATGGCTCAGCAGTTTTCGAGACAAGGTTTCTCCATGGATCCCTGGCTGTCCTGAAACTCTCTCTGTAGACCAGGCTGGCCTCCAAGTCACAGAGAGTCTCATGCTTCTGCTTCCTGAGTGCTGGGATGAAGGATGTACCACCACCACCAGGCTTCGAGATTCTGGTTTAAACTTTCTTTTATTCATTTGTTGGGAAGATACAAATGTCTTATCCATTTATAGATATTTTCCATTTTTTTAAGACATCTAGTTCTCTGCCACATGTCTTAAAAATATCTTATTCTCTAGCAAAACTTTTGTGGCCTCTAATAAGCCTATTTGTAGCTGTCACGATCCCAGACTTAAATCAGATGTAGTAACTACTTCAGGTCAGCAGAGAGTATTTTCTAGCCCTACACAGATTTAAAAAGAGAACCTCTTAGTCAGGCATGTTGGCATATGCCTTAATCCCAGTTCTAGGCCAACCTGGTCTAGAGTGGTTTCCAGGACAGCCAGGACTACATACACAAAGAAACACTGTTTCAAAAACAAATAAATAAACAAACAAAAAAAGGAAAAAAATAAGAAAAAAAGAGTCCCCCTCCCCCAAAAGACACCCTCTTTACAAATGCCCAGTTGGCCAATGGTCCCTGGAACAGTATGAATTGGAACAAAATACAGGTAGACTATGTTCAACGATCTAAAGTTAGGGAAGTTGCCTCTTTGGGCTTCACCGTGCATGTTCTCTGGATAGGGAAAGGAAGAAGGTATCATGTGTAAAAGAGTGTCTAGGCTCAATTTCTGACTTTATAACTAAAGAGTTGAGAGTTCTTAGGAATGCTAATATGCATCACCTACATGTTGGGACAATACCGGAATCATTCACAAGCAGAAATCAGAAGGAAGGAAGGGCTGCTGCAGCAAGAAGCTATAACTGAGGTATCGGAATGTAGTTTTCCTGGGACCTCAGAATGTAGCCTTATTTAGAGTAATGTCATTGCAGATATAACTATAGTAACAATTACCATGGGACAACACAACAAGAACAAGATTATAAGGGAGAGGAGAAGGTGATGTATGAAGATGGAGAAGCTGATCTGAAGACAAGATGGTGTCTATAAGGTAGGGAATGGCAGATTGCTGGCAGCCACAAAATGTTAGGAGTCAGGAAAGGGATAGTTCCCTAACACAGACTCCAGAGAGAAACCACCCCACTGACCCTTGATCTCAGACTTGGAGGTTCTAGAACTTCCATCCCATTTGTTTGCCAAGTTGGTAATTGAAAGTGATAGGAAGCAAAATGGAGTCACTTGTGTCACAGACTAGCAAAAATAAATAGAAGAAGGCGGGTCTCAATTCAACGAAGTAAACCTCCGCACATACGTTTGTGAACAAGAACTGCCACTGTGTGTACAACTTTGTACAAAGGCCATGGCAACTTGACACAGAAAGCATGTTTGTGAGAACATTTGCCCAGTAAGTGCTTATTCAACCATAGTCTCATGTCACCTACTTACTGAGTCCTGTAACCAAAGAGGATAGTTTCAAAATAATATGGAACTCTCCTCACCACCTTTGAAACCCTTTACTTTCTGAATATACCCGTGCTTTCCCAGTACATCCCGACTCTGTAGATCCTACTTAGACCCACATTAAACTCATATCCTTGGCAAATTTCTGCTGTTGTTTAGCTTGGCCATAGCTTGGCACTTGGCATCCTTAGAAAATACCCCAATTGGAATGTCATATTATAAGCAAGAAAACTCATAATGTCCTACATGAGCCAAATGAGGCAAGAGCTTTGATAGCTGAGTCAGAAGAGCCATGCCAACAAAAGCTTCAAGAGTTTCAAAGACAAAAGAAAGAAGTCTTTGTGAACAGGAAAGCCTTTGAGTAGAGCATACCTCAGAGGGACTCACAAAATGGACTGAATTTACAGGCAGAAATGGGACGCAGGAAAGGGGATTCCAAGCAGATGATGCCAGGAAAGAAGTCACGAAGGAGGGAAAGCTTAGGAAGCTCTGAGATGCCAAGGGGTCCAGCTCGGTTCCTCGTTAAAAGTTCCCAGAAGTATTATATGCACATTAAAATGCATTTGTATGTTAGATAAATTCTGAGCTAGCATCAACACCATCCACCTCAGTTCTGTTTTGTTTTTCTTAATATATAGAAATGGAATTAAAGAATTCATTTCTTTTCCCTAAGGTCAAAAAGCTAAGTATGTCATAGAGATGAGACTAAATTTTGAATCTTTTGTGGAACAGCCTTTGTGTGTGTGTGTGTGTGTGTGTGTGTGTGTGTGTGTGTGTAAGAGCGAGACAGACAGACAGACACAGAGAGACAGAGACGGGGAATCTGTCCTTCAGAGAATTTCTAGGGGCTGGTTAGATCGCTCAGCCTGTAAAATCAATCAGTGCTCAAGGCTGACTACCTGAGTTCAGTTCCTGGGACCCAAGTAAAGGTGAAAGGGAAGAACTAACTCCACAAAGTTGTCCTCTGACCTACACACACACACACACACACACACCATGAACCACTCACAAAATAATAACAGTTTAACATTTTCAAGAAAAAAAATGGGTTCAATTTTAAAGACTTTATTGCCAGCTATAAATTGCCAGTTATGTTGGAATACCAGCTACACATATTCAGTATTAGCCCGTTACCTGGTTATTTCTTAGGAACGAGCACACGGGAAAGCTTTTCATGATTTGTACTTGCAGTGCTGGGCTTTCTCTCCCAACATCCTTTGCCATCTTTCCTATCCTTATACAGTGCCTTGTAATGTTAAATAAGTCCAGAAAGAAAACAGTCATTTTAAGACAGACAGTGGTGATGCACTTCTTTAATTCCAGCCCTTGGGAAGCAAAGGTAGGTGGATCTCTTTGAGTTCAAGACCATCCTGGTCTATATAGTGAGTTCCAGGACAGTCAGGGCTGTTGAATCCAGAAACCCTGCCCTGAAACAAACAAGCAAACAAACACAAACATTTTAAATGTTTTATTCCTAAAATTATGTCACATAAAAAAGGTTTTCATATTCTTTTTTTTTTATAGGACTTTTGTTTGTTTTGAGTAGCACAGGTTGGCCCCAAGCTCATTAGGTAACTGAGACTGTCTTGAATTTCTGATTCTCCTGTCTCCAACTCCCCATTGCTAAGATTACAGGCATATACCATCACACTTGGCAAATTTGAGAGTTTTCTTTAAAAAGAGAATGCACACAGTAGGTTGCCCTGACCCCATCTCTCTTTCCTGACAGGGTCTTCCTATATTGTCCAGGCTGCAACCTACACTAGAATTTGCTGCTGATTATAGCCCAGGCTTGCCTTGAATTTATGACCCTCTTATCTTACTCTCTGGAATGCTGGCATTAACACCCCGTGATGCTCACACCTAGCCTGTGTCATCTTCATTTTCCTTAAACACACAGCAGAAGGTAGGCTCAATGGTGTACACCTGTGACCTTAGCTACTCTATAAACTGAGTCAGGAAGTTCACGGTTTCTTTTTTTTGTTTTGTTCACAGTTTCTTTTTTTGTTTTGTTTTCTCAAGATGGAATTTCTGTGTAGCCCTGACTTGTCCTAGATCTTCCTCTGTAGACCAGGCTGGCCTTGAACTAGGAGATTTGCCTTCCAGTGCTGGGATTAAAGGTCTGTGTCAGCACCATTCAGCTAGGAGGATCACAACTTCAAGACAAGTTTATGTGCTTGAATGAAACCATGTCTCAAAATAAAACAATACAAGCTCATGCCTCATCTTAACATAGTTAAATGCCACACCCACCCCTGCATTGTAGTTAGATGAAATCTACATATCTTAGTTTATTGAGGTCCCAAAGTTAGATCCTCTCAATTCTCCAGTCATAGCTTCTGTAATGTATTCCTTATCAATAACCCAACAGTATTTCATCCTCAATCTTGCAAATTCAAACTCATTGTTTGTTTTCATTTTTGGAGACCAGGTACCTTTTATATCTTACACTGGCCAGAAAGTGCTATGTGAGCCAGGCAGTGGTGACTCACGCCTTTCATCCCAGCACTGAGGAGGTAGAGGCAGGTGGATGGTTCTGAGTTTGAGGCAGGCCTGGTATACAGAGTGAGTTCCAGGCCAGCCAGGGCTACACAGTGAAACCAATGTCTCAACAAACAAACAAACAAAGTAAAGCTAAGTGCAAACTCTCCACCCTTTGTTTATACTACAGGATTTTTGCACTTGGTCTCTGTAATACAGTAACAGGTGGGTGGCTCTATGTTAGGGCACTTCTCTGGGTTGATTTGAGATTCTTGGTTCTGTGCACTATGCTGTTTAATTTGAATCTTTGTGTTTCACTCTAGAAACTCTGACCAATAGGCAGCAGCCGGAAGCTGAGAGCTCACATCATCAAACTCAAGCATAGAGCAAAGAGAACTTAAATGGTACAGAATCTTTTAAACTTTCAAAGCAGGCCTCCAGGGACACACTTCCCTAACAAGGCCAGGCTTCTAAAATTCCCCCAAACAGCACCACCAACTAGGGACCCAGTACTCAAATGGCCAAACCTACAGGGGTATTCTTATTCAAATCACTACACTTTATGTAAACCTGGCTGGCCCAACACTCAAAGTAGATAAGACCTCAGGCTTGCAGTGATCTCACCCCAGCCTTCTCAGGGCTGGGATTACATTTGCTAAGCCTGGCTGTGGTTCCCTTCCCCACTCTTCTGGTCTTCTCATCCCATCAGTCATCTGATCACTTTACCAACAAGCAAGACAGCTCTCAGGCCCAGGCATTGGGCTAAAGTCAGCCGCCCCCACCTTTCAGACTGATTTTGCCAAGTGTTTAGTCTTGGGCCTACTTCAAAGTCATTCAGGGTGACCTGGCCTATTGCCCTACAAGGGTAACCCGTACCCAAAGAGATAAGTAAAATCTCTACATGGAATCTTTGGGTGTGTCAGGGGACATTAATGTCCCAATCACCAACTAGACCTCTGATTGATATAATATTCTACCAGATTTCTTTCAACTCTTTTATATTCCCCCCTCCCCCACTCTTTCTCTCTCTCTCTCTCTCTCTGTGTGTGTGTGTGTGTGTGTGTGTGTGTGTAGGTGGGGTGGGATGATGGGGTCTCATGTGGCCTAAAATAGCTTGGAGTTTGTTACTTAGCCAAAGATGACCATGAACTCCTGATTCTCCTGCTGCTACCCTCCAAATGTTGGAATTATAGGCATGGGCTACAGTGCAGGTTTAATTAATTAATTAGAAGAAATGTGTGTGTGTGTGTGTGTGTGTGCACACGCACGTGTGTGTTTGCTTCCTTGTGCATGTGAGCATGTGCATTGTGGAGGCCACAGCTGTAGTGGAGTGTGTCATTCTCAAGATGTCTCCATCTTCATTTTAGGGACAAGGTCTCTTATTCATCTCAAAGCTCCTGTTTTAGGTTTGTTATTTTAGGACGGCCTCAGACTCACAGAGATCCACCTGCCTCTGGCTCCTGAGTGCTGGGATGAAAGGCGTGCGTCGCCACCGCCTGGCTTCCATAGCAATTTGTGGCCAGTGTAATATATGAAAACAAGCATCAGGAATTTCCTGTCTCACACCAGGAATTTCCTGTCTCCTTCTTAAGGGTAGCCTTACAGGCATAAGCTACCCTGGCTAGCCTTTGGTAGGCTCTGGGAATCTGAACTCAGGTCCTCATGTGGAGCCATTCTCCCTTCCTGGGGTCAACACCCCTTTAATTCCAGCACTGGGGGGGGGGGGGGGGCAGAGGCAAGCAGATCTATGAGCTGGAGGCCACACCGGTCTCAGGGCAAATTCCAGGAATGCCAGGGGTACACAAAGAACCCTGTCTCAAGAAAACAAAACGAAACAAAAACCCCAAAAATAAACGACATAAAAACCCAGGGTGTCGTTCTATATCCCTGACTGACCTGGATCTAGTTACTAGACTGGGCTAGTCTCAAACTCACAAAGATCCACATGCTTCTGACTCCAGAGTATATTAGGATTAAGGGCATGCCTCCCACACCTGGTCCTGCCCCGCCCCTCCCCCACTTTACGACTGGTGTGGGAAGGCAAGGATGTCACTGTGAAATTCAGACTCATCTTGAATTTCTGGCAATTTTACTAGCACCAGTCTTCCTGCCTCAGCCTTCATTGTCTTGCTGGGATTACCTAACTTTGAATGAAGTGCCCTCTCTTCATTTGAGTTGGTAGGTGGGGAAATGTACATCATAGAGTGTGTTTTCTTTCTGGTCCCAATGTACATCTTTAAACTAATAGGTTCTTGGCTGGGCTGTGGTGACTCGGGCCTTAGTCCCAGAACTTGTGAGTTAAGGCAGAGGCAAGCAGATCTCTCAGTCTGAGACCAACCTGGTCTACAGAGTGAGTTCCAGGACAACCAGGGCTACACAGAGAAACCTTGACTCAAAAAACCAAAAACATTAAAAACAAACAAACAAAAACTCACCTTGAAAAAAATCACAAACTTTAAAAAAGAAACAACTAATAGGTTGTTGGTCAGTATCTTTTTATTGGTTGGACCCAAATATTATATTATTAGGTACCTTATTGTCTCTTACTTCATACTTCCTTTAGGAACTGAAAATACCATCCTCCAGAAAAATAAGAGGAGTATCTGGGAAAGGTAAGATAAAAACCAATATTGCTGTGAGCTGGTTGTTCAGAGGGATCACTATTACATTCACCCCTCTCCTACATTACTTTGTTCTCCCTAATTTCACAAGAATAAGGCAGAACTAAAGTAAAGCATGCAGATAAAGTTTTGGTATTTAGACCAGTACGTCTAATTCTGTACTCCAAATTCCTTTCCTCCTTTGTTCATTAATATCCCCTCTAGGTAGCCAAACCCTCCTAACTCTTCCACTTCTGCCTCCTAGTCACCCTTGACTTCCCACGTCCTCATCCTCAGCATCCTGTCTGCACGTGACCTTACGATTCCGCGGGCTACCTGGCCCTGCGGTCAAGGTAAATCCACGCCCAAGCTGCCCGGTAGAGGTGGTCTCAGAGGGTGCTGCAGGGTCGAGGGCGTGAGGAGATGAGCTCGCACGGACGTGACCCTCACATACATTTGCCTGGAGTTCTCATGCCAGAGACCTGGCCGATTTTACTATTTCCCAATTGTTTACTCGCCAAGCTTTCGGGTCCACGCGCCTCCTGGCTGAGCCTCGCTCGCTGAAACTTCATTCAAAGGCCAAGCAGGGAGGCCCACGAGGTGGCGAATGGGCTTGTGGATGACCTCAAGGCCACTTCCTCCCTCTTGGCGCCCTTCCCCCCAGTCCACCAACCACCTTCTTGTAAACAAAACTGTCCCCCAGGGCGAGGGAGGTCTTGCTCTTCTGCGCCCTCTCGCGCAAAGGGTTAATTTTCCCGATCGCACGAGGGGGAGGAGATTTCCCTGTAGACGAGTAAAAAGCGTGATGGACAAACGTGCGGGCACTAAGACCGCAAGGCATTCATTTCCTCCTACGGTGGATGCGGACGCTGGGAGGAGAGCCCCTGAGCTAGGAGCTGGGAGCGGAGGCGCAGGCAATGCTCAACCCTGGATGTAGCTGAGAGGCTGGGAGAGAGATCGGCCAGGAGACTGACGGCGGGGCAGTACCTAGGGGGTGGGAGGGGGAAGCAGACAGGAGAGCACTCGAAATAAAAGGCTCTTTACAGATTTTTTTATTTTGTATAGAGAACACGTAGCGACTCCGAAGATCAGCCCCAATGAACATGTCAGTGTTGACTTTACAAGAATATGAATTCGAAAAGCAGTTCAACGAGAACGAAGCCATCCAATGGATGCAGGAAAACTGGTAAGGTGATGCTTTCGCGTGAGACTGTTCCCGGGAGTGCTTTAATGTCGGTGTTCCCGATCTGAGCGTGAGCGGAGCGATGGATTGCCGGCAGTAGCCAGCAGATCACGGAGTTCTAGGGTCTCATGTCTGCAGGAGACTCTGAGGCTGCATGGAAGCGTGCGGTTTGGGGGTGCCCTGTGTGAGCCGCGGCCACGCGGGCATCTTTGTGTAGATTATATAACGTAGAACCTATAATATGTGTACCTGGAATGATATACGGGAGACAAGAGCATGTCACAATCCAGCTATCCCACCTGTATTGCCTGACTGCTTTCGCTTAGATTTGGGGGTTCTGCTTGGCCTCCCGCAACTGAAACGTGCAAGGCAGTGGAGGGAGGACCCGTCTCCGCTCCCTTTAACCCTCTTCAGCCCGCCTCTCTCTGGTCCTGTCCCTCTCCCCATCCCTCGTGTCCTTCCTTTCTCCTTGTAGTGCCTCCACTTTACTGCCCTCCCTTGACTGCCGCCTCCAGCCGTAGATGCCCAGGGTCCAGGACCCCTTCCCCACTCAGATTACTTTCCGGTTTCATGAAGACATGGGGAGGAGGGGACAATGAAAACTGCAATAAAAATGAATGAACCCGAGCAAGTGGAGCCACGCCATTATTAAGTTTCTGTGTAAAGGAAACGCCTTTTGGACACGCTTCTCAGTGCGGAGCGGCAGTTTAGGTACTAGAAGGCTCTTGCCAGGCAGTCTTCTTGGAGGTCTTTCCCCAGAACTTCGAGTCCGGGAAAACATCTTGTTTACTGAGTTCCTCCCGTCAGTCTTTTGAAAAATCCCTGTGTGGGAGGCGATCCGGTGTCACCTTGCAATATTTAAGAAGGGAACTCCCTCCTTCCCGTAGACTGTGCTGTGGTGGAGACGTTTCCCTCCTGTTTAGTGCGAGCCCCACGATCTCCCCACCCCCACCCCATCCGCTCGGTGCTGCGGCCGGCCCTCGGGGGGCTTCCGGGCTCGGGGAGTTCCGCTGCCGCGTGCGAGGGCGCTCGCGACCTGCCTTCCCTCCCTCCATTCATCAATGGGAAACCGGAGACGCCGGCGCTCCCGGGCTGGGGCGGGTGGTGGCAGCCACCGTGGGGTTGCGGGCGGCGGAGGCCGGGAGTAAGCCTTCCTCTGCCCGGTCCCGGGCTCGCGGCTCCCGCCCCTTCCGCCCGCGGGACGCGCGCCCACCCTTGGCCTTCAGCTTGCGAGTTGGGCCCTTGGGCGGTTTACGGCGGTGGCCGGGCGGAGCCAAGGCTTCGGGGCGCCCGTGTTTGGGCTGCGGCATGGCGGCTGCCTGTCTGAGGCCGCGGAGCCAGCTTGGTGTGGTCGCCCGCGTCCTCCTGGACACCGAGGCCGAGGGCGCGGGCCTGGGTCCGGAGCGCGATTGCACCCCCGGGGAGTCTGGATCGCCCCGTAAGGGGCGGCCATAGGGAGGCCCGGGCGCTGCAGGAAGCCCAGCCCCCTCAGGCTGGCGATCTGGGTCTTAGAGGTGCACTTCCTCTCGTTAGGGTTTGGGGAGCGGTGACCCGAGCTCTGCCTGCCAGCCTGGAGCTTGGATCTTCTCCGAGGCCGTTTGTGTCACCGTCCCTTGCAGGGCTCTAGCCTGCCTTCCTCCTCCAGTAGCTCGCTGCTCGCGTTTCCTAACATGCTGTCTCTAGCCTGCTGCATCCCGGTTGGGCCTGCCATACCGGAGTAGGCTTTCCCAGCCTCTGCAGGCGCATGGCATTCACTGTCCGCCCTTCGCTGCTGCACCACCCTGGTGCATAGTCTGTTGTCCCCCTTTCTTCCCCTAAGGCTACTTTTTGTGCCTGACCCAGGACCATTTCCCGCCTCTTTCTCCAGACACTCATTTGAGTGACAGTCACTGTCAGAACTAGACAGGTCCTTGGTCCTCGTGGGACTGAAAATATCCCAAATACACTAATTTCTTTTCTCTTGTTACTCTTTGACCACTATTTATTAACTCTCAAACAGTACTTTTGTTTTTCCTGGCAATGTATTTTCCTAGCTCTCGTTATTTTATTTAAAGGTGAATATTTACACGTGCCGATGCCTCCTACCACATCGTGGGCTGATGAGGGCAAGGTCCTGGTCTTCTTCCCACAAACCCCCCCACCCCCGTCTTGATTTTGCAAAGCGTTTGGCAGCGTGCTTTGTACATGGCAAATGTTTACAAAGTCCAGTGATTAAAACGCTCATTTTGCCGCCAACACTACCTGCTCATAACCATGCCTGGAACTCAGCATGCTTGACTTGCATTTTGAACGCTAGTCTAGGCACACTGTAGAATGTATGTTCTTCCTGTCTTTGGATCTTTGGCTTTATATTTTTGGATTGCTCATTATAGTGGAAAGGTCTATTCCCTTCCTTGTTGATCCTTGCCACTTCCCCTTTTTACTTCATGATTCCAGTTCCCTCGCATCCTGATTTTAGAACTTTCCCACCCGCTCTCCCTAGACAAACCCCAACAACCCAAATGTCTTGAACAAAATGAAGGTTCTTTCCTCATGTTATCATTAGAAGGGAATGCCATCATAAAGGCTTATATGTACCCTCTTGAGAGGGGGTTGAGGCCCTTGAAAACCGCGAAGTCTCATCTTCACTTAACCTAGTCACTTAGAATGGTTTGAAATAGCTTCTGGAATAAAAGCATGTAGATAAACCTCTGCCCTGTTGTTTGAGAACTTATTTGTAACTGTTCTTTAAAATCTCATAGACCTAGTCTAAACCAAGCTGCTAATTGTAACAGATCTCTAGTGAGCTGAGTTACCAGGGCATCTGACCACTTGGGTCAGGGTGGGGGTTGGGGGAGCCAGGCATGGTGCCTTGCATTACAGTAGTCTGCATATAGTACCTAGCTTCCTTGAAAGGACTTAATGAATTGGTGAAACCAATCCTATAATGCTTTCTTACTTTAGTTACCTCAGCATCCATTCATGGAATCGGGCCTCAGGCCTCCGAGTAGTGTATGTGTAAACTCAGCTGGCAAGGCTGAGGCAAAATCCTGAAGTTTATTGCTGCTTTCATTGTTTACTCTGATACTCACTGGCTTAAATATGAAATATTGTAGACTTTATTTTTGTAGCAAATAGTTTTATAATAGAATAGACTGCAATGACAATTTCAGTGCAAAGTACTGTGTATTCCCTTGGAAAATCACCCTTTTTTTCTTGAAACTGTTAAAAATAACCTGGGTAATATTATCTGGTGCAGTTTCTCACATGAGGTAGAGAAAAATGCCTGCCTTTTAGCTCCAAGTAACATTTTTGAGCTCCAGTTTTAGACTGGAAGGCCCTTGAGGCTTAACAGCATCTGTGTAGACATTTTGTTCTTTTATGACCTGGCTGGCCATTACTTGTGCTCACTAACAGTTGACTCGATCGGTAAACGCTGCTAGCGAGGGAGCAAAGTCACCCAGCCTTGGGAAAGGCTGGAAAGGAGACATAAAATTCATTGAGAAGGAAAGTAGGCTATGCCTTCTCGCCTTCAGCTGCCTGCCAGGTTTGTGCTAAGACAGTGGATGCTAGTTGCTCCGGTTGTAATTGCCTGGCCAATGATGATTATCTTCTGATGTCGGCTGACACGGTGTTCACCAATAGGAAAGCGGGAGGCCTGTGCTGACTGCTGTAACATTATGTATGTGGGGTGACGTCATCAAAGGGCCTGCCTAGAGTCTCATGAAACCCTCCCCCCTCTCCTGGCATCCTCCACACATCCAGCTTTGGGTGCTTTGTACACTTTTCTGACTTTCTCCTCTCCTGTGGTGATTTCTAGAAGGCTTTTTTTTTGTTTTCTTTTTCACATTTATGTTCTGTATTCTAGGGTTATGAGACAAGTTTTAGAGTGAAATACTACCCAACAGAGGAAACATTTTTAACTCACAAATGTATTTTTACTGAAGGGGAAAAATGGACTTTTAAAGGAGCTGCATCGCATCTCTACATTCTTATGTATATAGTTTAAAAAGGAATGTGGTGTAGCATGTCAGGATTCTATAAGACTGTGCCAGCGGTTCACATTTTTTCAAACGGACAGACTGAGGCTGTTTTTCCTGTAGGGACAATAGATCTGAATTGCTGCAGAATTTTTCCATGTAACTTGGCTGTGTGCATCTGAGGAACATTCTGGGAAGCCATGGCATCCATGGCGTGATACAGAATAGGCCAGAGTTTTACCGGGTGATTAACATTACCCGAAATGTGATTTGGGTTGCTGTCTAGGACAATACTTGAACATGAATTCTATATGTCGCTGTTACTTATTTTGGAGAATCAGACCTCATGCTAGCAACATGACTGGGGACTCTAAGGGACTGATAGACCTTCCAGTGAACTTCAGGGTACAGTTGTCATATATGTTAAGAGAGATAAGACTCTATCATAGAGAAGGAAATCAAGGTTCCTATTGTAATATAGGAAGTAATAAAAAAAAAGCTACGTGGGAACTTTGACCTGAACTTTCAAGTATCTCTCAAGAATTCATGTCTTTCCTTGTTCAGGGTTTCAAGGATGAAAGCTAGCTAAATGCAAATTACTTTAATATCCTGTTACCTCCTAATAGGATGTGAGTTTATGGGGAAGAAGGGGGGGGGTTGTTTGGTATTTTATTTTTTATTTTTTGGTTTTTCAAGACAGGGTTTCTCTGTATAGCCCTGGCTGTCCTGGAACTCACTCTGTAGACCAGGCTGGCCTCGAACTCAGAAATCCACCTGCCTCTGCCTCCCAAGTGATGGGATTAAAGGCGTGGCCACCACCGCCCGGCTATTTTTTTTTTCTTCTGGTTTTGTTTGTTTGTTTTTTGCATAAGGGTTTTTGTTAGTAGTTTTTTGTTTCTCAAAAATTGCTGACTGCCTTTCCATTGCTGATTATGAAAGGTGTCATGTTACACATTAGCATTTAACCCCACAGTCAATCCACTCTGCATCAACATCGATTTAATTTCCTTGAAGAAGACTCACCCAAGAATTGGAAATTCAAAAGACCTTTAACTTAGAAGAACGCGTGTGCGCACGCCTTAACCAGCACTGGGAGCAAGAAGGCGATCTCTGATCGGCCACTGGCTACAGATGATTCAGCAGCCGGCTACACAGGAAACCGTCCAAACAAAAAAAAAAAAAAAAAATAAAACTTAGGAAGAAATAACCCACCCGCTTAGCCAGCAAAGTAAAATGTAGAGTGGATCGATATTACAGCGGCTCAAGCATCCATCTCTGTGTCAGTGATCTCGGTGAAATGAGGTCCAAGCTTTTTAATCTTGCACGTATGGACAGTGAACTGTACTATGCTTTATTAGTAGTAGGAGTCAGACGCCAGTGTGCCAGGCTTGACTTTACTAACCCTTTGCTTATCCCTGCAGTCGATCTGCCAGCTCCCAGTTGTTTCCCAGTATCACCTTCGTTAGGTGAACTCAGACATTTACTTAGAAAAGTTACTCGTGACTCATGTAGACAACCTTGTGGAATCTGCATGAAGCCGTCTTTGGCCAGGACTTCATTTCTTTGCCCGTATTATGTATCAGCAGGTGCGGGTATGTAACCTTTGTATATTATTCATAGGAGTCCTTTTAAAGTGCCTCTTCTTGTATTTACTTTCCAGTAATTCGCTTTACAAATAAATAAGGCCTTTTAAAAACCATCTTGCCATAGGCCATAGGGTAAGAGACTAGGTAAATCTTGGTAAATCTTTCATACAAGAGCATCCAAAAGGCACAGGCCATCTAAGCTGAAGTCTGTGCATTTCACATACCTTGTTTCTACACTTCTGTGTTGAGCATCGGTGATTTTTAGTCTTCAAGGTTCTGTCTTGTTTTTAAGACAGGTTGGGTATGAGCCAAGTTCATCTGGAACTTGCAGTCCTCCTGCTTCCGTGCTAGAATTACAGGTGTGAACCCCTTCCCCAACTGGTTTGTTTCCTGGTTCTTTATTCCTTGTGTATTGGAACAACCAGTCCTTTTAGAAAACCTCTGGTTTAACTAGTCATCCGCTGTTAACATTTGACATTTAAGGCTTTACTTTGAACACAAGGGGAAAAAAAAAAAACCCAATAAAGCAGCGAAAGCAGCTGCGCAGAGGTATTAGATCAGTTGCTGAGGTCAGTTCTGCATGCGATTAGCAGCCTGATGGACAGTCACTTGTGCTTTCAGATGTTTTCATCCTTTTGCTCTTTTTTTTTTTTTTTTTTTTTTTTTGGTTTTTCGAGACAGGTTTCTCTTGTAGCCCGCTGTCTGGAACTCACTCTGTAACCAGGCTGGCCTCGAACTCAAAATCCGCCTGCCTCTGCCTCCCAAGTGCGGATTAAAGGCGTGCGCACCACTGCCCGGCTACCTTTGCTTCAAGTCCTGTTTAGGTATTCTTTCTCAGGTTATGTGGAAGTCAATGGCAATGTTACAGGGAATGTGTCCTTGACATGCGTGTCATACATGAGATTTATGATCGCATTTTAAGTGAAATATAACTCTTTTCTCAACTTATTTCTTTTCTTAAAAAAAAAAAATTCTTTTTGATGCGTATGGTGTTTTTGCTTGAATGACTATCCTTGTATCACATGTCTGGTGCCCTCGGGGATCAGAAGGGCATCGGATGCCCTGGAACCAGAGTTGCAAATGGTTGTGAGCCACTGTGTGGCTGCTCTCTCGGTTAGCATCTCTCTAGCCCCTCAAGAGATATTTAAAACTTGTTCATTTTTTTATTTACGTGTATGTAAGTATGTATGTATGCACTTAGTGTATGTATGTGTGTGTGTCCCTGCCTGTCTGTATGTGCATCATGTGTGTGCAAACGGCCATGGAGGACAGGAGTCCCTGGATCCCCTGGAGCTGGAGTTCTGGGCATTGGAAACTTTTAGCAAGTGCTGACCTCTCTCCAATCAGGCAACCTCCCCAGCTTACAAAAGGCATTTCTTTTTGGTTTTTCGAGACAGGGTTTCTCTGTGTAGCCCTGGCCGTCCTGGAACTCACTCTGTAGACCAGGCTGGCCTCAAACTCAGAAATCCGCCTGCCTCTGCCTCCCAAGTGCTGAGATTAAAGGCGTGTGCCACCACCGCCCGGCAACAAAAGGCATTTCTTAAAGAGACATTTCAGATGACTTAGTTCAATCCTTGATTTTATTAATGTCTGTCCTTGAGGTTTGTTTTATTCTGAGTTAGGGGGTTGAACGTCTCAATGAATGTTACTTCTTTGGATTATCTGGATGCTGTTCTTTGAAGGCCATGTACAGGTGGTTGAGAAGTGGAAGTCTGACGTTTGTCTTTGTTAGGATGCTCTATGTATGTTAGTGATTACACGTGTACATAGCAGATGCTAACCGTGACTTTAGAAATAATGAAGACTGATATCTGTTTTTAAAAAGAACTTTTCTACAAGAACTTTAGGAGTTAAACAGTCTTTGCTAAAATTTTTGGTAAGGTATGTCCTAATAAAATTTACAATGTCATTTAAAAAAAAAAAAAAGCTAGCTCAGGCACTCCTGTAAATCTAGCACTTGGGAGGCAGTTTGAGGCCAGCCTCGTCTCAGTGAGTTGCAGGCCTGCACAGCTTCTGGTGAGACAATTCAAAGCAAATACACGGAAACAAGAAAAGGCAAGTACTATGATCTTAATAAGTATTAAGACTGTAAAGCTTGACCGTTTATCCTAAAATTTCACCCAGTTATTGCTGGAGTGTTTTGTTATTTTGTTTTATTGTTGCTAATTATTTAACTCCTCAAGTTTTTTTGTTGCTTTTTGTCTCTTGGGCCAGGTTGTTTAGCTTCTTTGTGTACAGGGATGAGAGGCCTCAGCTGTGAGACTCGCTGGGGTAATAATAGACTTTCAGGTGAAGCGCTGTCAGTGGAACTGAATGCTTTGAAGTTGGAATTTCAGGCTCTTGATCTGGGAGGCTTAATGAAAACAAAGCTGGCGAAAAAATTTGTCCCCAAAACTTTAAAAAAAAAAAAAAGAAAGAAATCCTCTTTGGAGACTTTATCGAAGCCCCTGGGTAACTTAACTTCAGAGGAACTGGGATAGCTCTCCCTCCCAGGGTAGGAAGGTCAATAGAAAACATTTTACAAGGAAAAGTACCTTCCATATCCACTTCAGCAATTTCCTCTCAACTTCATGACATTTGGTATAGAATGTAGGATGTAGGAAGGTAGAGTAGATCTCCTTAGATTCAGTGTAAGGACGGTACTACCTCAAGCTACAGGTTTACTTATTGATTACAACGTTTCTTTTCAGAGATTTTTAAGAGCAATGATTAATCCCCGTACTAAACTCATACCACTTTATTTATTTATTTATTTATTTATTTTTGCCAAATGCTTTATACAGAAGAAAGCAGCCACTGTGTGTGATTTGCCTATAGGGACAAGTGGGAAAAAAGGCTTTAGGCCTACCCAAGGCTTGAATGGAGAAGGGGTCACACAGGCCTAATCATCTCTATTGCTTAAATATTAGTAAGTATCCGATCATACAACAATATACATGAAAACGTAGCCGCCCCCAAACATTCCTGTGGTTTCAGTCAGTGGTCTGTAAATGTCTCTTATCTTAATTTGCTTTAAGTGGATCCCAGACACTTACAGCCAGGCTAACTGCAGAAAGCCCTTGTCAGCTTCACTGGTACAGTGACCATACAGCCATGTAAATACTTTCGCCACCCACCGCATGTATTTCTTGTGAATATTACCGGTTCCTGAGTTTTAACACCTCTAATGATATTTGAATTAGAGGACACTAACAGTTTCATCTAAAACACTGGCACGGAGATTTGGAACGTCTCTTAAGCGTTGGTCTTCACAAGTTCTCTGTTTGTGATGTCCGCCTTTTGCACTGAGCATGGTTCTAGACCCTACAGGGGATGTCGGCGGCCATGCTTTCCTGGGACACAGTTTAGTTGCTGGTTACAGTCTGATCTGCTGATTGAAGCACACATACAGCCTGGGAATTGCTCTGCTTTCTACAGTATGGATACTTTAAAAAAAAAAAAAATCCTTAATTTTGCTTTTGAAACTTTTCCAGGTTCTAAAGCAACAAAAATACTTCTTATAGGAAACATTGAAAACAATAATAATAATGATAATAATAATAAAATAAAAACGAGCCAGGAGGAAAGACACTTTCAGTTCTTACTTAGAAGTAGCCCTTGCTCTTTCCATACATTCCAGCTCTCTTTGCAAGGTTTCTCTCTCCATTAAGGCATTTTTGGCACACGTGCCTGACATTGTACCAGGTACTTGGCGTGGTCGTACTGTCTCTTGACATCTCCCTATGTTGCTCTTTTTCTTTTTACAGAATACATTCTGTTGTGTCTTATTAAAACTTTTAACAGTGGCTCCTTCATATTTGCCTTCTTTCAGGTAAACACACCCCCTCTGCCGCCCGCCGCCCCCCCCCCATTTCGGTTTTTGTTGTTTTGAGTTATGGTCTCTTGCCTAGCTCTGGCTGTCCTACAACTTACTATGCTGGCCATAGTAACCAGGCAGGCCAAGACCTCCCAGAGATACACCCTCCTCTGCCTTCTGAGCGCTCCCAGCTTAGGTAAATATTCTTAATGTGTAGAATATTAAACTTCTAGTAAGTAGGGCCGGGCAGTGGTGGCGCACGCCTTTAATCCCAGCACTTGGGAGGCAGAGGCAGGTGGATTTCTGAGTTCGAGGCCAGCCTGGTCTACAGAGTGAGTTCCAGGACAGCCAGGGCTACACAGAGAAACCCTGTCTCGAAAAACACAAAACAAACAAACAAAAAACCTTCTAGTATTTTGTTATTAGGAATAATTCTCTGAACATCTTTATTTTTTATTGATTTATATTTTATGAGTGTTTGCTTCTGTGTACATGCATGCTTGGTGCCCTCAGAAGTCAGAAAGAGGATTCCCTGGGACTGAAGCTACAGGTGCTTGTCAACCATTGTATGGATGCTGGGAACTAAACTTGGATTGACTTCAAGAACAGTAAGTGTCCTTGACATCAGAGCCGATGCTCCAGCCCCAAGGCGATGATGAACATCTTTAAATGTTCATCTGTTTACTCGGTGATTTACTTTGGAGAAATGTCAGTTGTAATTTAAAGGATTATGTTGTTCACACAGTAGGGCTGATGAGAAGTTGGATGGATTTACACCCTGGCCAGGATGGGCAGAATCTAGACTTGTCACAGGACAGTGTTTAGACTTAACAGTGAAGATGATTTCATGGTAAACATCTTTGATAAGTTGGTGAGGACAAAGGATACCCCACTGTTTTTAACTCTCTGATGGCCACAGAGATTCCATTTCTGTTTGTTTTCCTTTTTGTTCTTGTAAGTTATTTCTCCTGTCTTTCTCCACTCAGCTAGTTGTATACCAGACAGTGTGTTGGGGAGATTAGCATGTTGTCCATCGTGACTTCATACTTTCTTCTCTGGGAGGATTAGTGTGGCCGCTGCTGCACTAATTACATAGTTGGGAGCAAATTAGAACCAGTTTAGTGACTGGATGGGGGCACACGCCTTTAATCCCAGCACTTGGGAGGCAGAGTTCGTGGCCAGCCCCATTTACATAGTGAGTTCCATGATAGCCAGAGTTACATAGTCAGACTCTGTCTTGGAAAAAAAAAGGAAGAAGGAAAGAAAGAGAGAAGAAACCAGTTTAGTGTATTCAGTAAAGATGCATTTTGTATCAAATCAGTGGAAACATTTGTTTGTCCCCAGAGGGGTATTAGATTCATCCTTCTAGTGCTTGTAGAGAGAAGTTGGTTTTTTAGTTTCCTGCCAATTTTGAACTTTCTTACTGCTGCTTTTATTCAGGTTTTCTTGGGTGTGGCAGTGAGCATTTCCTGTGGTAGGATAGTATAGTGGTGAGTGCTCAGACTGCGGATTCGGGGTGGCTGGGTTTAGGTTCTTGCTCTATCTTGTAGAAGCTGGGTAATCTCTGGTTTGCTTGTCTTATCTCCAAGCTGGAGATGTTCTTTGCTACTCTTCTTTGGGCTTCCAGTTGGGAAAGGTGATGCAAGCCAGCTGTCTGCAGGCTGTGCGGATGGAATACACGACCAAGTGTGTTCAGTCTCCAGCGCCGTGCCCAGCCCATACATTTTTATTACACAATTCCAGTCACCCTCATTGTTGACTCTGTGGGTTCAGGTGAGAAGAGAGAGTCTCTGTGGAATGATAATGCAATTTCTGAGGTAACCTCCCAATGGCTGCTGGCCAGCCCTGCACACTGATAGGTGCTAGTGGGTAGGTCCTGAGAGTTGGGAAGGGAGCGTGGTTTCAACTGCACCTGAAGAAATCTATAATCCAGACCTTGGCAAGAGAAAGTAATAATATTAATGTGGTGTCATCACAAGCCTTTGCTGTGTGCATTTTGAAGGACTTTGAGGAGTGGTGCTTTTTCTGCCATCCCACCTAATGAACGGTATGAAGGCTAGTCAATCGATAGACAATGAACAGGATCAAGGACAGTTAATCAATAGACAAATCGCTGATAAATTTTCTGTAGAGGACTTGGGCTTACTGCAGTCACCTATATGTCAAACACACATAACCTGTGTTACACCAAAGGGAAAACTGTTCTGCAGGTCAGTGAAACAATAGTGACTGAACATTTGGGGACATTGCAGGTGTGTGCTTTCATGAAATATTTGGTCAGTGTTCAAAGAATCTTTTATTTTTGGTGGCAGAGGCCTGACTGTTTTGTTAATGAACTTAAAATTCCACAATATCCCATATTAGTTTTTTTGACTGTTGATCCAGAGTATGGAGACACACGGGTATTTCTTCTTTCTGCTTGTTCAGGGAAAGTTTTGCCAGGTGGGCTGCAGTGGCACCCTGCAGTGTGCCTTGCAGCTAAACGAGAGTAGAGATAAAACATGTGTTATGTAATGTTTATATTAGCAATAGATTGTTGGCAGCTCCATAGTGACGTCCTTCTCAGATTAAGTAATTTAAATCCTTGGGATTTATGGTCTTGATGATTTGATTGTCCAGGTTCAGAAATTGAGAACTTTCTTAGGTGGCTTTCAGTCCACTCCTCTCTGGGAGTCTCTCATTCCTTTAGGTTCTTTGTGAGTACGGATTCTTTTATTACACATTGGTTTCAGCACAAAAAGCTATCAGTCTTTTTGTGGTTCTATTTTTAACCATACTTACTCGTGCAAGACCACTGATACATATTTTCAAATGCCTCGTCAGACCTTTCTCTGAGCCTTTTCTAATGTAATTCCTCAAATGTCACTTGTAATCCATTGGCAATCTACATAGACACTTTTAAAAATAAATTGTTGGGCATCTTTGGAATTTGTAGAGGAATTTTAATCCAGCAACTATGGCTACTCTGGCAAGGGATCACATCCAAAGACCTAGGTCTGTGTGATCCAATGGAATGCAGAGAAGCCACATACCTTTAATCTCTTTGGCTGGAATACAGACATACCCTTAGTACACACCTTTCAGGCAGAATTAGTTTGTAGAAGGAAGCAGCCATATTTGAAAGTGACATCTAATTGAGAGGCAAAGTGACAAATCAGAGAAAGGTTTGACAGAATGAGTCAGAGATAGGATCCGCCCAACTCTCATGAGAACAGCACAGGAAAGAGAAGCTAATTTAAATGCAGCCCTGGGAGAGTCAGTCAGTTATAAGGCAGTGCAGGACAGTGGAGTTGAGTTCACCCCTGAGTTCATGCAGTTGGGTTCATGAAGTTCAAAGGCAGTTTTTCCAAGCAGAGCAATTCAATCTGAAGCCAAGAGAAATCAGTTTGTATCAGTCAGCTTGGAGAGGAGATTGAGCCAGCCAGAGTTCAGAAAGAGAAAGAAAGAGTGAGTTTAAACACCAGTAAGCATCTGAGACAGTTATACTGGACAATAAAAGTTACTTTTACAGAATTTGAGCAATTAAATATTTTTTATTAGGATACTAAGAAGTTTATTGAAGCTTACAAAAATTGGCACTGTTGCATTCAAATGAGGGAGCCTGGATTAGAGACTTGCTTAGAGGAAGGGGTGGAGACTTTCCCTAAACTACTGCATATGAAATTCTAGAAAATGTCAGCATCCTGCCTCCAGTGAACCACTAAAGATGTCTTACTTGCAGCTGTTTTTTCCCCCAGGATTTCTGTCTGGCCCTGACTGTCCTGGGATTCGCTCTGTATGTAGAACAGGGCATCATCTTGCACATACAGGCTTTGTAGGTCTGTGGAGGGCCTCTGGCAAATGTAGAAGTTCTGTTCCCTGTGACTTGATGCTGTCTTGTCTTCTTTGAGGCTGGCTCCCTAAACCCTGGATTTCAGACTCAACTACTCACCTTCAGCTAAACTCTGGGCTGCTCCTCTTGCCACGGCCGAGTGTGATCTCCATCCAGTTTCCTATCTCTGAGCATCCTCCTGCCTCCACCACTGCCCTTTCTTCTGTTACTCACTCACCTCCTTGACTCTAGTCCTCAGCATTATCTAATTCTCAGATCTTATCATTTCTGTGCTTTTAAAAACTCACAGTGGCTTCCCAGTGTTTGTTTTGAAAAGCTCTTCAACCTCCTTGACCTCATTAAAGTCACCTGTTGTGGCCACTCTCCTCTCAGCCTGTCAAAATCCACTGTTGGTTCCTTGTGGTTTGCTCTTACTTGATTCATAAAAAGAGTACTGTTTTCTCTCCTAGTCAAGTCTGTGCCAGCCATAGGATTTATCAATAGTTATGCACATTGTGTATCCACTAGAAGGATGGCTATATGCAGCCATGCCAAGGGTTCTCTTCCCGTGTTCAAATGTATCTGATTGTTCTCTGATACATCTTTTTATTTCCTCAGTGAGTTGTAGAAGACTGGCCAGTGTCTTGAAAATACATGTCTTAATTGTGTTAGCTGGTCTTATTTTTTTAAGATGAAAGACTTGAGTTTGGCATAACTAACTTTTAAGAAACGCTTGCTAGTTTGGGGGAGGAGTCATTCTTTTCTAGATACTCAAGCTGTCCAATCCACTTCACTCAGAAAGAAATGACACTTAGAAAGGATTCCCCTGAAACAGAGGGCGGAAGGGTAGAATTGAATGTGCAGGGGGTATGGGTTGGTGGAAGGACTAGAAGAAAAGGTTAACAGTACTAAAGAGTAATGGTATAAAGATGGTGCATGTCAGTAGTTTGTATTACATTCTGGGTGTGTGTGAGTCCTGAGGTCTTCATACTGTTTTCATAAAGAAAGTTTCTGTCCTGTTCCCTGTGTAGATGTATAGCATCTAGTGTATCTCAGGTGACTGTTTTTGGTTTTATAGTGTATTTTTTCAAGACAGTGTTTCTGTGTAGCTCTGGCTGTTCTGTTTCTTTGTAGACCAGGCTGCCCTTGAACTTACAGAAATTGCTCTGCCTCTGACGTACCCAGATGAAAGGTGTTCATGGTGACACCCAGTTTGCCAGTATGCTTTGAAGTGAACACATTTTAAAGTTGACATTAAGGCCAGTCTACAGGTAAGTAGACAAGCAGTTTGAGAGGCCTATGAATTGCAGTCTTCATCCCAATAAATGTGTTTTCTTAGATTAGGGGTTAAGATAGAAGGGAACCATAGGTGTTATATTCAATCTTTCTCTAGTAATAAGTTACATAGTCTATTTATTTATTTATTTATTTATTTATTTATTTATTTATTTATTGTAGGAAAGGGCCACATTCTTTAAGAGAGAAGGTTAAAAGACATTAATTAACCTTAATATTTTTATGCACCGACTCAGCAATGGATCTAGTGGGGCTAAGGCTCCCTAGGGATAGAATTATCTAATCTAATAGAGATGAAAGATTAGACATAAACCTCTCCCTAGAGAGAAAGAATGAATAGCATAATTAGCCGAGGGACCTTGTGGCACCTGGACGCATGCTGTACACATTCCTGGGATAGCTCATTAGCAAATATGTCTCACTGAAGGGCATCGCGGCTGGATCTAGGGCAGCTAAAATAAAAGGTCCTATTGCTGACGGGAGGACTGTTTATGGATGGCCGGTATGGATCCAGGGTGCGTGGTCCGGTTGGAACCATGTGCTCAGCTTCTTCCTGGGACTGTTTGGTGGAGCAAATTGTTCTAGGCGGTGTTATGGCGTCTGCCTGCTTCTAGACCCCCCTCCCCCGCAGGGAGAGATGGAGTATCGCTTCTGAGAGTACAGAAAGTAAAGTTGGTTTTGGTTCTGTTTTTCCGTCTTCGAGAGTTAGCAGGGAAGATATGCTAAGTCCAGGGCTCACCTTTCCATCCTAGTCTTTGGCTGTCTAGTGGCCATGCCAAGAAACAAGATGGAGGGAGAGGAAAAGAGACACTAGAAAGCTGCTCTAAGTCATCTGGGTTCAGTTTCTAAAGAACTGGAAGGAGCCGGCGACACTCAGCACGCTGCCCCTTCTCTAAATTAGTGAAATACCATTATTAGATTACACATCGAGTTAAACACTTGAGTGCAGAAAGCAAGCTGTAGATTAGAACGGAGAATGCTGTTTGAGGATAGATTTGTTGTCGAAAATAAATGCTGTGGAGATTCAGTATTAAGGTGAATTACTAAGCTAATGATTCATATACTAATTGAATTAAGATAATTAATGTTTCAAGTATAGTAGACTTGGCTTTTTAAGAACAGCATTAAAACATTGTTTCCTCACAGGCTAATTTATCCTGCAATACTTTAATCATTAAATCTGTTCAACATGTGTGGCTTCTTTTATGTTATTAAAAGAAAGGGCAGGATTCTTTTTCAAGTAATTTTAAACATTCTTATTATAGAAATTCATTATTAAAGTTCATTTTAAAACAATTAGCCACCTCAGAATAAATCATAAAAAACTTACTAATCACTTCATGTTTTATATCCTCATATTTTTACATTTGTCAGTATTAAAACTACCGCTTATTAAATTTAAGTTTTTTAACTGGAGTGATTTCTAAATATGAAGGCATAGCTCGCAACTGAAGAGAAAGGCCCCGTGCCCTCTACCTACCTCTTAAAACCTTCCATCTAGATTAAAATTAAAAATTTTTCTTTTTGTTTTATTTCTTTCTGTTTTTCTTTCTTGTTTTTTGGGTTTGGTTTTTTTTTTGTTTTTGTTTTTTTTTTTTTGTTTTTTTTTTGAGACAGGGTTTCTCTGTGTAGCCCTGGCTATCCTGGAACTTACTCTGTAGACCAGGCTGGCCTCCAACTCAGAAATCCCCCTGTCTCTGCCTCCCAAGTGCTGGGATCAAAGGCGTGCGCCACCACTGCCCGGGGCCTTCTTTCTGTTTTTCAAGATAGTGTTTCTCTATGTAGTCCTGGTTTTCCTGGAACTAGCTCTGTAGACCAGGCTGGCCTTAAACTCAAGAGAAACACCTGCCTCTGCCTCTGTTCCCCTCACCCCAACCCCATAGTGCTGGGATTAAAGGGATTAAAGTCACTTCCAGCTAGTTTCTTTCATTTGTTTGTTTATTTTGTGATCACAATATAATTACATCTTTTCCCTCATCTCTTACCTTCCTCCAAACCTTTCCTTCTTGCTTTCTTTCAAATTCATGACCAGTTTTAAGAAAAGTTACATACATTAATCTGTATGTGTTTGTGTATTCCTAAATTCATAGATACAAGCTGTTCAGTCTATATAATGTTCCCTGTGTGTTTTCTGGGCTGACCATTTGATATGGGATAGCCAATTGGTGTGGTCTTACCTCAGGGAAGACCATCCCACAGGCAACCTTCCCTTATTTAGTTCTCTGTGTAGGGTTGAGGCCTCTGGGCTTTTCATACTTTCTATATAGTAAGACTAAGCTTATTTCATTTTTTGTTTTTTTTTTATAATTTCAATACTGTTGCCATTTAAGATAAGTATTGTAATTAAAAATAAACTTCGCTAATGACAGAGTTTATACTCTGAGTCCAGCACTGTAACTGTAACCCTCGAGTTTGGCTGTTATAATGTGAGCTTGCTGAGTGAGGTCCTGTGGTCTTAGCTTTGTTATTTCCTATGGATAATTCAGGCAAGCCTAGGTTTTTGGTTTGATTTTAGTTTGTTTTGTTTTGGGGGTTGTTTGTTGTTGTTTGCATTACAAGGATGAAATAATATCCAGGATGGGACGCTTAACCGAACAAGCAAAAGCCTCCACCAGTTTTCTAGAATTATTTAGATAAGGATTACGAAGCCCAGCCTGAGACCTATAAGTTTATCCTCTGACTAAAGCTTTTGTGGGGCGTATTTCTGCCCTCACAAGGGACTAGGCATATCTAAGCACCTTTGGCCCCAGCCCTGCTGACGGCACCAGGAAACTGTGAGACCGAGTGTATCTTGAATGTATCTTAAAGAGGCTAGGTGGATTACAGGAAGTCACAAGTAGGTGCAAGGTGACGCCTGCCTCGGGCTGAGTTTACTCAGTGGAAGGACCTGGGCTTCTTCCGGTTTGCAGTCTATTATGTCTGGATGTGTTGTAACAGATCTTGTGTTGCCTTTAGGTAGTTAACAGTGTAACAGTTCCGTAGGTCTTCTTGATGAACCACCCCTGGACGTTTGCAGTGCTCTCAGAGTTAGAGTCTCTGGCCAGACCATCAGGAGCTTGCCAGTTGTCTTATTTTAGATACCTTAAGTTACTGAGTTTTTGGGGTGTTTTTTGTTTTTTGTTTTTTATGTTAAGATACATGCATTCATCGCTTCTCGCCTTTTGCTAAGATCAAGTGAAGATGACATGCATTCTTTATGTTTTCCTGGGTGTTCAGCTGGCCTTAACCACTCAGTACATATACCAACTTTCTGAAATAAAACCTTCCAAATTTATATCTGTGTATATATTGTTTTACTCTAGAATTATAGAGACAAACTTTTTCCCCCTTTTAGTGCA
This sequence comes from Mastomys natalensis, assembly GCA_021653895.1. Classification (NCBI taxonomy): domain Eukaryota; kingdom Metazoa; phylum Chordata; class Mammalia; order Rodentia; family Muridae; genus Mastomys; species Mastomys natalensis. The sequence continues at coordinate 317,945 of JAJTUV010001831.1, forward strand.
CGGGTACTAAGTTTTAAATCGATAGAACAAAGATATATGTTATTCCAGATGAGTATTTTTACATTAGTTCATTTTATTTTAATGTGTTTGGGTGTTCTGTCTATATGCATGTCTGTACAACGTGTGTGTGTTGTGCCTGGTGCCCTCAGACCAGTGAGATCCTTGGAGTTGGGATTATCCGTGGCTGGTTGTAGGTTAGGTGCTGGGAATCCTGACTGGATCTTCTGCCAGAGCAGCCAATTCGATCTCCTCTGTCCCCCAACCCTCCATCCCCCAATGACCTCTTATTTTCACTGACAGATGGGCGTTTTCTGCAGTTCACCAAGTTCTAAGAGAATTTAGTGGGCCTGAAGGACGGAGGCGACACTGGCATGCCTGTGTGCAGCACTGTGAGGACTTGCCTAGTGATGCAACCAGTGCTCTTAACCGCTGAGTCGTCACCTCACGGTTTCACTGACCATCTAAAAAGGAATACACTGTTACCACTTAATACTTTTTGCTTGTTATTGAATAGGCCTGGGAACAAAAACTTTAATACATTGTGGAAAATTTGGAAAATATAATAAAGCAAAAAAAAAAAAAAAAAAGGAAAACATGTTACCTACCAAAATAGTCCCTACATTTTAGGACAGTTATTTATTTATTTTTTTTACTTTGATTTTCTTTTCTTCTTTTTTTAATTGGATATTTTCTTTCTTTACATTTCAATTGTTTTCCCTTTTCCAGGTCTCCCCTCTGGAAATCCCCTATCTTGTCCCTGCTCCCTCAGGACAAATTTTTTTTTTTTTTTTTTTTTTTTTTTTTTTTTTTTTTTTGGTTTTTAGAGACAGGGTTTCTCTGTGTAGCCCTGGCTGTCCTGGAACTCACTCTATAGATCAGGCTGGCCTCAAACTCAGAAATCTGCCTGCCTCTGCCTCCCAAAAATGCTGGGATCAAAGGCCTGCGCCACCACTGCCCGGCTAGGACAAATATTTTTAAAGCACTCAATCTATCTTTTTTTTTTTTTTTTGTTCTTTGAAGATTGGGTTTCTCTGTGTCAATCCATCTTTTGCTTGTCTGTTTTTGAGACTCTTGTTATCAATGTGGGTTTCTGTCCCCAACCCCATCTTACTTAAGTAGGATGGAGAAAGAAAGAGAAAGGAAAGGAAAGGAAAGGAAAGGAAAAAGAAAGAAAGAAAGAAGAAAGGAAAGAAGAAAGAAAGAAAGAAAGAAATTTAAGAATGTGGAGCTTCTCTGAATTCTAGCATTTATTTCAAAGGTTCTAACTCTGGGCTGCAGGTGTAATGCAGTAGAATTAGTCCTCATTTGAACATAGCTCTGGGTTCAGTTCTTACCCATAAATCAAGGATGGTAAAGGCAGGAATATCAGAAATTTAAGATGATCTTCCTCTACTACCAAGTTCAAGGCTGGCCTGATGAGAAATCAAACAAACAAAACAACACACCCCAGGACCCTACCGGCCCAATTACTTAACTGATCCTTGGAGACCCAAGGATTTAACTGTGATCATTGGAGTACAATATTTTGTCAAGGTTGATTTCAAGTCACTGCTCCATGCTGCTGCTGCTGGCATTCACGCTCCACTCAGGAGAAGCCAGGAGGTTTGACCTTGTGTTCACACACTGACTCTGGTTTTTGTTTTGAGTTTGTGTTGCCTCAGATGGCCTGGTTCTCAGATATGGCAGCCTCTGCCTTGAGTGATGAGATTAAAGACGTGCAGAACCACGTCCAGCATTTTTCAGTGTTGGACCAGGCCATCTGACCACCTTCCTCTGTCTCCTGAGTGCTGGGATTAAAGGCGTGCGCCACCACACCCAGGTACCTATACATAAGATGATGGTGGCTTCTGAAATGACTTTCTTTAGTGTGTTGTTGAGGAACAAGGTGTGTGTTGTGTGTGTGTGTGTGTGTGTCTGTGTGTGTGTGTCCCCATACGCTCCCCTTTTAAGTAAATTAGATCCTAGGCTGATTTTTGAGGCACACTGGATAGGAAAGATTGAAATTTGAAAAGATAATAAAAGATCAACGTTTAGAGAAGTTTTTACTATAAGCCACAAAGAAGTTAAGAAACAGTTTGACTGTAAACAAAGTTCCTAGTCTGAGATTTTCCAGAAATTTCCAGTTTATAGTTAGGAAAGGGGAGGTTTAAGTTTGTATATACTTAAGCCTTAAACATGCATGATTCACTGTTTGACGTTTCTGTTTTAAATATCTTTAAAAAAATAAAAAAAAAGGAGTATTATCTCTGCAGGCAGTTTTCCCAAGAATTTTGTTAGTTGTCAAAAGTCGTGACTTTGAGCTGTTTTAGAGACTTTAACCAGATGTTGGGTGCCCCGCCCCCCAAGTTCCCTTAATCCCCCCCCTTCTGATTTCTTTTTTCTTCATATTTTCCTGTGACCTCCTTGATGATTCTCAGTTTCCTGTGCAAAATGAGTTTGCTAATCAAGGACTTTTGAGCTGCTTTGATTACAGGTAATAGAATTTAAAGCTCACAACAAGAAGATGGCTTTAACTATTTTGCATTATCATAAGCCTAATTGTTCACTGGATTATCATGTCCAATTCTAAGTATCTGAATTGCCCTCTGTCACCTTTAACCTATAGGCAGGTTTTCTGCATAGTTACTAGGTGGCTACCGTCAAGGGTGGCCAAGCTTCCTACCAGCTTTCAAACAGAAGGAAGAAATGAGAAAGTAGTCCCTTCTTTCAATGTTCTGTCCTCCCAAGGAGCAACTTCTAAAGCAACATCTTTTGGTCACATTTGTTTGGTGTGTGTGTGTGTGTGTGTGTGTGTGTGTGTGTGTGTCTGTGCGCATGCCTGTGTAGAAATCAGAAGATAACTTGTAGGAGTTGGTTTCCTCCTTCCGCTATGTGGGTCCTGGGAACCAAACTCAGATAAATCATCATCCTTCCTTGGTGCCAAGTACTTTTGCTGAGCCGCGTCGCTGCCCTCCCCACCCCCAACAGGTTCTTACTTACACAAGGCTTTGTCCTTATTACAGAACTGTTATCCCTGCCAAACCTAGGTCACAGGTCTCACTTGTAGACCCTTCGATGGTAAAGAGCCTGGGGTTTCTTTCCCCATTCTTAACAAAGGCACTGATGACTGAGACATACACGTGCCAGTGACGTCTTTGTGTTAGCGTGGGGAGACATGGGGAGGATGAACGCTGTGCTAGCCAACGCGCATCCACTCTGAGAAAAAAGAAAGGATTTTTAGACTGAAATAAATCCTATCCATCTCACACTTCTTACAGAATGTGCTTAAAAGTTGTGCAAGTATTGAGGTATTAGTGGTGTGAAATGTGAATTACTCTTTAATCTCTAAAAATAGAGCATAAGCACTGCCTTTCCAATGGAAGTAGGAGAAAAATGCTTACACCCTGTGAATCCAGCCTTCTGTATTGCTGGAGCAGGAACCATGTCTGCTTTCTAGAAGACTCTGACCTGCGTTCCTATGAGGAAACGATTGTAAAGTTGGACTTTCTTTTTAATTCCATTGACCGTTGGTGCCCTGGGAATTACATATGATATTGATCCACTGAGAGAAAGGGATTGATTTTTTTTTTTTTTTCTATTCTGGGACCCTGGAGTCTACCCCTGACACCCATTTTTCTTTCGTTTAAAGCTATCCAATCAGTCTATTATAGTGTCATTTAATATGTCAGTTGTATTGGTATACAGCAGTGTTAGGTTTCAACTTCAGGACTGGGAACTGAAGTGCATATTTTACACATCAAAGCAGACCTGACCTCCAGGTTCTCCCAGCATCCCTCAGTCCCTATCTGGCACACCCTGCCCCCAACCTTGAATTTTCCAGCCCAGGGGCTGGGCTGCCCTTCCCCCTAAGGCTCCTCCCTATATAATCCAGACATTTTCAGCTCTCTCTCTCCTTCTCTTTGTGCAGGCCTCCACCCCTTCCTCCTGGCTCGTTTCACCAGTGGAAAAATAACCTATCAAGCATATCTTTATTTATTTATTTATTTATTTATTTATTTATTTATTTATTTATTGGTTTTTCGCGACAGGGTTTCTCTATAGCCCTGGCTGTCCTGGAACTCACTCTGTAGACCAGGCTGGCGTCGAACTCAGGAATCCGCCTGCCTCTGCCTCCCAGCACTGGGATTAAAGGCGTGCGCCACCACTGCCCGGCTTTTTTTTTTTTTTTTTTCCCCCTGTGATTGGCAAGCACAGGCTGGGATTCGAACTCAGGAGCGACGGCTGCCTCGGACTCCAGAGCGTGGCGACTGCAGCGGTGCACCACCGCTAGCCGGCTTCTATCAAGCATATCATTTTTAAAAATCAAAATGCAAGCAAATGATTACTGTAAAGTCTGAGATGGAGGGCTCAAAGGGCTGCGACGGATTGTTGAAGGAACGGAGTTCATTAGAAGAGTTATTCATGCCTTGGATGGACCCGAGCATCAGCAGGGTGGGACTGTGAGAGACACAGGTCTCAGCACCAGAGGCAGGCAGTATGGCAGGGTCTCTGAAGAGAGGAATCAGCCCACCTTGCAGAAGTGACTTTCAGAAGGTGAAGGTAGTTTCATAGCAGAAAGAAGCTGGAGCCAGACTCATATTCAGGCAGGAAGCTTGAAGGGGGTGGGGAGCAGGATGCAGCTGGCATCCAGAAGCCTGTTACCTAGGGATTCACAGACATCTCTGTGGGGTGCTTGTCCGAGCCTGTGAAGGGGTTGGCTACAGGTATTGTGACCTGAACAGCAGCTGGCTTGAAACATTGCATTCTTGCAGTTGTGAAACAAAATTTCTCTTATGATTCGTGCGATCCTTAGCACCCGACCTAAGATTGACAAGTGTGGGACCACAGACAGCAGAATGGATCTTTGAACATTGCCTCAGGACGTGAAGATCTTACGCTGCTTTCCAAAGCGGTACTGTGTTGTTAGTATGTTTTAGATTACAGACTACAGAAAGAGAGTGACTCTAGGGTACAATGTGTGGTTTCTGACCCTTGGCCAGATGTGGCAAGTTCTAAGGTGCGAGGTCATAAGTCGTCTGAGTCTTGTGTCCTCATCTCTAAAACGAGGTGGCACTGACCTAGCAGGGGTTGCTGCGCTGGTACCCTGAGTTGATGTGAGGAAAACATTCGGTAGTGCTACATACATATAAGCTGTAAGTATGTTAACACTGATTTCTTTAAAGGTTTAAATGTTTAAAAATTTACCCAGTTATTTCACACATTCTCATAGGCTCCCTATTGCAACTGTGCAAAGTCAGGACTTTCACCTAGGCTTCTAAACAAGTTCATATCCTGGGGTGTTTGTTTCCTGCCTTCCTTCCTCTCGTCCTTTCTTCCTTTCTTCCTCTATACAGAGTCTTGAACCCAGGATCTTCATGCATACTAGGCAAGCTCTCAACCACTGGGCTACAGCTTTGAATTCTCTTGGGTTTTAAAGCCTTTGGGCACATATAAGCCATAGGTGTCATTTCTTAGGAGATGTCCAACTTGTGGGTTTGGGTTTTTTTTAAAGCTTTGTTTTATTATTCTTACTTATCTCTATGCGTGTCTATGTAAACATATGACACATATGTGCAAGTGTCCACCCAAGGCCCGAATAAGTCAGATCCTCCAAAGCTGGAGTTGTGAGCCCCCTAGTATGGTGGCTGACCCCCCAGTATGGTGGCTGACGACAAACCTTGATCTCTGGGAGAGCAGCAAGCTCGCTCAGCTGCTGTACCATCTCTCTAGTCCCTGCCTTATGTTCTTTTAAACAGGGTCTTTCATTGACCTGGAACTTGCTGATTAGGCTGGGTTGACTGGCCCCAAGTCCCGGGGTACCAAGCATGTGCCTGCCCTTTTTCTGTGTGGGTTTTGAGGATCAAACTTTCATGTTTGCCTGGTAAACACTTTACTGACGGAGCCACCCTTCGGCCCCGTTCTTTTTGTTTTTTAAAATAAATTTTGTTTATAATACAAGCAGGAATTCCATGTAGAGTTTTTTTTTTTTTTTTTTTTTTTTTGGTTTTTCGAGACAGGGTTTCTCTGTGTAGCCCTGGCTATCCTGGAACTCACTCTGTAGACCAGGCTGGCCTTGAACTCAGAAATCCACCTGCCTCTGCCTCCCAAGTGCTGGGACTAAAGGCGTGCGCCACCACTGCCCGGCTCCATGTTGAATTTTTATTTCTATATCATTGTCCATGACAATCCCATCAAGAAAGGAATGTTTCACAATGTCTTAGCAGTAACTTTTACTCAGTGAGAGTATTGTCCCATGTGTCGCATTTTGGGGATAGGGTTTTAATGCTAGTTTGGTGGCATTGGTGGAATAGTGTGTAGAAACGTCCTGGGTGCAAGTTTATCTGATACCTGTAATTTCCCATCTCTGTCTGAACTGATGGTGAGGCTATGCTGGTTTGAGGGTTTAGTCCATCAGGAAATCTAAGGACAAGACCTCACCAAGTCAGGTCTAACTGAGAAAGACTGCCAAATTTTGGATTCAAAATATCGGAATGGCTTTACATCCCCTTAAGTCTTTTTAAAAATTACATTGCAAGCAATGAGCCTTGTTTCTGTGTTTCACATTTTGATACAGTTTCACCATGTAGCCCAGGCTGGTCTCAATCTTGTGGGACTTCTAGCTTGTGCCATCACTCCAAACTCTTCATTCCCGGCCCCAGTTAAGAAAGCTTTTGTTTTGTTTTTTTTATAGTTCAGGAATTGTTTTGACAGAATGCAGCTGGCACTGACTGACTCGGACTATTTAATATATCCTGAGATCAGGCCGGGAATTAGTCTCATACTCAGGTCGAATTAAGCCTCCTGTTACAGTCTTTCAGGGTATGTAGACTGAATGTCCTAGGATTGGCTAGCAGTGGGTGTTAGCAGTGGGTGTTAGCAGTGGGTGTTAGCAGTGGGTGTTAGCAGTGGGTGGTGCCCATCAGTGCTAGCCCTGGGTGTTGTCAGGGGCAGGACTTGAAGCAGTTGTTGCTGCCCTGAGACTCACACTCCCAGAAAACTGGTCTGCAGACATCATATGGCCTTGCTTCCTTTTAATGCCTGTCTCAGGCTTGTTCGGGCCTCTCTGAGTCCCACCCTGCGGTCTCTTCTGTGGAGGTGGAGGAGAAGTAGGTCAGAGGAACTATTTCAGTACACAGGTATGCAGGTGGACCTTGGTCTTTCTCCTCAAACCTGTATGTTTGCTCAGCACATGGGGAGTCCCGAGCCATTGCTCCCAGGGGAGATACCGAGGTAGGTTTCTGCCAGTCAAACACTTGACTGATGATTGGTCAATATGTAACCTTATTTTACGTGTGCTTCTGTTAAAGACACCCTACTGTGCATGCATCATCTGTTCACTGCCACTACCTCACATGACAAAGCAGCTCATTGAGTGACTCATTTTGTCCAGAGTAATGTACAGCATTTAGTATATTGTGACCAGTGAAACTGAAGAAAAGGTACTTGTTTTAAGGTAGTACAGAAGTCAAAGAAGGCCTGTCACCATCCCGCTTGACCTCGGTGAGCGTGTGCCATTGAGTTGGAGAATAGTCCCTGCCTTGAACCTGACTATGAGTGACCATGAGCACACACATGGAAGAGCACTACAAGTTTTTAAAAGAATATCTTTTACTAGTCTTTGACAACTTCATGCATGTATACAGGGTAGCTTGGTCCTACCCACCCAGAACTATGAAATTTTAAATCAATTTTCTTTTTAAAAAAAAAAAAAAGATTTATTGTTTATTTTATGTATATGAATATACTGTAGCTGTCTTCAGACACACCGGAAGAGGGCGTCAGATCCCATTACAGATGGTTGTGAGCCACCATGTCTGTTGCTGGGAATTGAACTCAGGACCTCTGGAAGAGCAGTCAGTGCTCTTAACCACTGAGCCATCTCTCCAGCCCCTTAAATCAATTTTCTTGAGGTGAATTCTCAACAATGAGGTTTGACTACAAATAGAAAGTAATATCCTAGGTCTTGTGGGACAGAGGATGGCCCCAGTGATGGAGCTCTTGCTTAGCAGTGCTCAGGGCCTCAAGAAAACAGAATAAAATCGAGTTCCATTTATAATGGCCACCTTCACCTAAAATATGTTTCCACTGGGCATTGAGAAGGGAAGTCCTTGTCTCCTTTCAAATTTAACTCTTTAAAGCCTGCTTCTTAAGTCAGAGGTTAGAAAACAACAATTGAGATGAGATTGGTTGTCTTCCCCGTGATCCAGAGAGGGAGGTGGCTTATTCCAGGTACATGGTGAGTTCTTTGTTCTTTTATGAAGATGGGAGGAAGCTGGACTGTGTCTGCTTGAAATGTTTAGGTAGGGACTTGTACGGGGTGCTTACCCTGTGCCTACTGAGGGCTTCCTTTGGGGACAGTATGCCGCCTTGAAGTTGGTCCCTGTGACTGAGTCTTAGAAACAGGATGGGGACAGAGGTAAATAAATAACTGGCAGAATGTTGTGCATTGGCCAGTCAATCAGTCAGGTCTCAAACCCAGACTGGTGGGGTCCCCACATAGATGTAACCAATCCCTTCCTTTGGCTTAAGACTTTGGCACATAACATGGAACATCATGGAATCCATCTCTTAAGGGATGTGTTTTTGTTAAACAAGGTTCAGCTCAGAGAAAATACAAGAGAGAATCATTTTTGAAAACATCACAGATCTGCTTACCTGTAACAGTAGTCCATTCATTCATACCAGTATTAATACACAAGGGAAAATACAGACCAAAATGTCCGTTCATTCTCTGAAGAATGCTAATGTTTTCCTTTGGATGATTCCTTTTATGTCACCTAAATTCTGGTTCTCATAAAGCAACATTAAAACAAAATTTCTACTAAAACATAAGTCATAAATTACTAAGCCTTCCTCACTAGCCCTTCCAAGCACTAAGCTCGAAGTAGCATCCCTAAAAAGCACAGGGGGACCCTCCTTAAATGTTCAGATACTTGTTTGTCCCCAGAGGCCTGCAGGAGTTTTATACAAATCATCAGGATAACTTCAGAGACATTTGGCTCCTTTTCCGCTATAAAAAAATGAGAGAAGTCTGTGTGTTTAAAAGGAACAAAGTCATGAGAGCTATTTTGCATGTTCTTGACAAAGATCAACTATATAATGAAATATATGCTGATGGAATTTCCCCCAGTCTCTAATCCTTCAGTGGGCCCTCATGTAACCATCAAAATCTTGCTACTTTGACAGGAAATTTACACTATAAAATAGGAAAAAAGCCTATAGCAGGTGTAATACCATGTCAACTTACAGAGCACATGTGCACACAATATACAATCATACAGTTAGCCTAAGATAAGAATTTACACTAAGTCTACACTTATACCATATTCTAATTGTGATTATCTCACATAAATTAGTGCAGCACATACTTCTTCTAGTTCAGAGCTTTGGCCCATAGCAGCTGTGTGCAGTGAGGCTGTGCAAACTCTCCTTCGGGTCAGCTGATGACCACTAAAGGATTGGAGTAACCTACTATTATGAGAGACCGGCAAGGTAGGCGCTATTTCAGCTTATTTGAGTTACTGTCTATCCTGAAAGGGACAATGTGCATGCAAAATTCAGGTCGGGTGCTGGCATATGGCAACGACTGACCACCGCAAGACAAAAATGAAGGACTGGGCCATGGGCTATGCAGATGACTAAGAGGCAGGGACTCTTGTAGTTGGAGTAGCAAAGTGAGGGTGTGGTAGTGGTGGAGGTACTTTTACAATGATAACAATGGAGCACTGCCTTGTGCTAAAAGTACGAGGCCAACCACACTGAGATCTAGTGGCAGTGTGCAAAAAAATAGAAGAGCAGACTTAAGTGCATTCTTACTATCTCCAAAGGAGTGATGTCTAATGACAGCTGGAGGGAGCCTAATGCTTTCATGGGGGTGGGGGTGGGTGAAAGTAAAGACCCCCTTGGACAGACCAAAGTATTAGAGAAAAGACTCAGGGCCAAAAGAGATGAAAATGTCAAAGGACATGCAGTCCAAGGGCTGAATTGATATGGGCAGGTGTTAAACCTGATGATGTCCACATACCTTATTTTGTAAATCCTGATAATCCTGGCAGGAATGCATTATCATTGTTAGCCTGTAATCCAGCAGATAGGTTTTTCCGAAGAGGTGATTAGCTCACTTCTGCCCTACATGGGGTGTGTGACTGAGATCAGAGTTCCCCAGCACCCAAGACTAGCCCACGATGGTTCCCCCGCCCGCTCAACACCACATGTGTCAGAGAATGCAGCTGATGTGCAGCCTTCTCACGCCTTTGTGAGCTCACGTGTGCCCATTCTGATTTTTATAGCATCATTAAAATGCTGGGTTGATCAGCAGCAGCCGAGAGGAGAAACCAGTCAGACTTGACTGAGGTTTATGAATGTTTATTGGGGAGAGTAAAGTTGGGTACCTGAGCGAGTATAGCAGTCTAGAAACCAGCCTAAGGAGCTGGGGAACGATAGTTACCTAAGAACAGATAAGATAGCTGAAGTGGCTTCATCTCTGTAAAGCTAAGTGATATGGAGGACGATTGATGTGGGCTTACTTGTCTGAGCCTATGAAATTGCATGCCTCCACCAAAACGGGTTTCACGGTATTGTTTTCTTCCCTTATTTGCTTGTATGTGAAGGAAAATGGCAGAGGCTGCTCTCCTGGCCAATTGCTGCTTGCAAGTGTTCAGCACACAGGCTGTCTGGCTTGTCCAACTAGTTGAAGCCAATTCTCTTTGCAAAATAGAGGTCAAACAAACCTGCCTCACAAGCTTTGTGTCTGCCACGCTTTGGGTGGGTATTTTAAAGACTAAATACACAAAGGGGCCACACACGACAGCAGCATCACATTTAAGCAATCCTTCCATACTGCCTGCTTTCACTGAGTCTTCCCAGAACTTAGAGTTGACCTGTGGAGCTTGAGTTAATTACGGGAAAACATTCACATAACTACCTTGCTCAGAATTCTCAAGCCATCCCTTCAGCTTTCCTTTTCTAGGATGCCTTATCTGTAATCCAGCAGATAGATTTTCTGAAGAGGTGATTAGCTCACTTCTGCCCTACATGGGGTGTGTGACTGAGATCAGAGCTCCTCAGCACCCAAGACCAGCCCACGATGGTTCCCCAGCCCACTCAACACCACATGTGTCAGAGAATGCAGCTGATGTGCAGCTTTCTCACGCCTTTGTGAGCTGGCCTCCTCTTTCCTTACCCTGACCTTGTTACCAGGGAAACAGTGAGTTAAAAGGATGGGGCTTATGGGTTCTTCTGCAAGTCTGTCTTTGACACTAAGAGTTCTGTGAACTTGAGCGTCTGCTTTTCCATTGAACTTTTTCTTTTTTTTTCTGAGACAGGGTTTCTCTGTGTAGCTCGGGCTGTCCTGGAACTCACTCTGTAGACCAGGCTGGCCTCGAACTCAGAAATCCACCTGCCTCTACCTCCCAAGTGCTGGGATTAAAGGCGTGCGTGCGCCACCACCGCCACCACTGCCCGGTGAACTTTTTCATTTCTAAGAGTGAAAATTGGGTAATCAAATGAGGCTGGGCTAAGAATTAGACAGGTTAAGGTGTGTCGACGACTTACATGGTATCAGACACTTTCTGTTTCCTCGGTAGACAGTAATAGCTCTACTGATAGGAATGTCAGAAACCCCAGTAGCCTCGCCTTGCTTTCAGCATAGCAACTGAATTCCTACACTTAAACTTCTTAAGGGTGCAGGAATGCCACGCCGCGTCGCCACCCTGTCCAGGCTTTTCATTGCTGCCAAATGACTATATCATGGCAACTCCGGTTTCTCATCCTAATAGGAAAGACTCCTCATGTTCTGGCTCCAGCTCAGCCTTACAGGCTCCTCTCCCAGCATATGAATATTAGGGCTCTGGCCAGCTGACCTGCCAGCGTGTCTCCTGGAATACCAGTCACCTTCCCTTATGCATGCTACCACCTCATAAAGTCTTTTAAGGTTCTCTGGTAGTTTGGAACTTTGTGTCTGGACTCCTAATTCTTCAGGTTATACTTGCTGTTGGACACTAATAGTTTTTCTCATATCCACCTACGGTTAGTACTTGATGGGCTCTAGCTGGTTTTATATTCCTGATAAGACTTAGCCATCATCTGTCTAGTGTGCCGTGGGTTCAGCCCCAGTTGCAGAGTTTCACTGACTCAATGTGATGTTTCTAGAGGCATGTTGGCCAGATGCTGTTGTCATAGGTAAGTATGCCATGATGTCAAAGCTATGAAACATGCAAACAGTGAGAGCTGTGGAGAGGCCTGGAGGGGTCTCTAAAGCACCAGTTCTCAGCCTGTGTGTTGCAAGCCCTTTGCGGGTGGGAGTGGGGCATCCAACGACCTTTTCTTAGGAGTCGAATATCAGATCTCCTACATATTAGATATTCGTGTTGCAATTCATAACCGTAGCAATATTATAGTTATGAAGTAGCAACAAAAATAATTTTATGGTTGGAGGTCACCACAGCATTAGGAAGGTTGAGAATCATTGAGCTAAAGGATTGCCATCATTGAGAAGACCATGGCAGAGCCCAGGCAGTGGGAGAGGAGGATCCAGATGAGACACAGTAAATCAGCGGCTTCCTCTCCGTCTGAGCTACAGTAAGCATCAGCTCTCCGTGCTGTTTTGTGACAGTTCTCAGATATTGATTGCGTGCATAAGTCAGATTTTGAGTTTGTGTGTTCTCAATTTGGATCAGGGTTATTTTTATCTCAATTGATTGGCTTGTTCTCACAGGATGCTACTCTTCCCTTGCATGTTCTTAGGCACAGAACATTTAGTTCCCATTCACTACCTAGATGTAAGCTAACCTGCCCCCACCATGACTCAGCCTTCCTGTTTTGAATAAGGATCTCACTGACTACTTGGGTGGGTTACTGAGACTCACTAAGTGATGGATATCAAGTGCTTGGCATGTAAGCTCAACATACAGTAAAATCTCTTATGCTGCGTGTTGTGTTTGTGTACTACTATAGTTTGATACACAAGGATCTCCCAAAAGTCCACATGGTAAAGGCTGGGGTGCAAGCAAGGCAACTACTGAGAGATGGTGGGAACTTTATTTTAGTGAGTGATCCACTTTCTCTCATTCTGAGGATGTGGGCCAGCATCTGGCTTCAGCACTTCTAGAATTGTTCCTCAGTATGGATGGCCTTGGTGGTTTTAAACGTGTTGATACACTCCATCTTGCTCAGGGACCTACCCTTGCCCACTTTGAGAGTGCTACCCATCTGGGTGTTCTTGAGCAGGAGGACAGGCGCGCAGAGGTGCAGGAGGACAGACAAATGGTGGTATCCATCCCAGTGGCTGTGCTTATAAATGTTGTGGAGCCGGTTGGTTCCTGAGACAACAGTGACCCAAAAATTTTCATCTCGATCACCACGCCAGATCCTATCTGCCTTTGGATGGTGGAATTACTACTGAAGGGGTATTCTTGTCTGTAGGTGTCCTTGATGACTTACTTGGCTGTCACAAAGCCTATAAAATACTCTTGTAGTATTAAGGGAGTTGTCCCTTTGCCAGTTTCTCCTGGCAGAGCCCTCTTGTTTTGAAATATGGACAGATGCTGTGTCCAGATAGCAAGTCACCATCTTCTGCTTGCTGGAAGAGGAGGGTGATGGTGTCCTTTCAAGGTAGAGCCTTGTGGGTCACTGCATTGTCCTCTGGGGGACTATGGACACAGCAGGGACGTGACCTGTTAACACCACAGGCCCAAAGAAACACCGAGATAATGTGTTATGGCCCTTCACACTAGCTCCATTAAAGTTCTAAATCTGACTAAATTGAGAGTCAAGTTTTATATTTGTTTTTCTACTTCCTTTAAATCAGTTTGACCCTGGATTTGTTCAGTTTTCGCCTGCGAGCGTTCTGTTTTAACTTTTGATTTTTTTTCCCTTAATCCACTTCATAGAATGAAAACTGGACATATACATAATTTAAAATTTGCACAACAGCATGTAGTGAAAGGATGTTTGGTATAAAGGACAATACTCTCCTGAGCCACATGGTACCTGTCTCCGAGGATCACTGAGGAACTTTCTAGAGACAAAGCAAATTACAAATACATTCAGTACTCACTCCAGGTAGCTAAATAGTCAGGTTTGTGAGAGCCTCTGGAAACAATGTTTCTTTTAAAATTTATTTGATTTTTATGTGTGTAGCTGTTTTGCTTACAGATATGCCTATGTACCATGTGGATGCCTGTACTTTCAGAGATCAGACAAAATTTCATCCCCTAGAATTGGAGTTCTGGGTGTTCCAGGTGTTTATGAGTCATCGTGTGGGTGATGGGAAACAAACCACCAAGTGTTCCTAACCGCTGGGCCATCTCTCCAGTCTTTGGACACAGCATTTTGACAAATGATTGATCATAGCGTTGATTTTGCAATTTTGTGTTTAGTAGGTGCTGTTGAGTCGTTATCACTGAATTCTCATGCCTGAGGAGGCTTATTTCATGCACAGTTCCTCTTTGAGGTACATCACAGCCTTCTTGTGCTAAGGTACAAGCCCTTCTACCCTAACCACAGGCACATTTTAGTCAAAAGAAGAAAAAAAAACCCAGACAAAATGGAAAGGCATTAAATGATAGCATGCGCTCCCGCTCCGGTGACCACGGAGACCAGAGGCAGAGCACTGCCCTGTCCCCCTGCAGCTGGGGACGGGTGTCAGAGGACTCCAGTTTTGACTCTGCATGTCTGAGAATCACTTGGACAAAGCCATGACTATTGGTATTTGTAGGGAGAGTGAATACGATGGGCTTGGCAATGCATGCCTTTAATCCCAGCACTCAGGAGGCAGAGACAGGAAGATCTCCCAAGTTTGAGGCCAGCCTGGTCTACAGAGTGAGTTCCAGGACAGAGCTACACAGAGAAACCCTGCCTTGAAAAAAATCAATAATCATCAACATCAACATCACCATCACCATCATCATCACCATCATCATCATCATTGTGAATGATGGTGTCCTGCAAGATACAATATTCTACACTGCCCTGTCTTTACTTAAGGATGGAATTTAATCATATTTTATACGCATCCATTTTACTTAGGGTAGGAGATACATATTCTATTTTGGTTCTGAGGTTGTATACTCCATTAAGTAGATATTTATTATTGCAAATAACCATACTTATCTATATACATATATGTAGCAGCATATTTTCCCGAAGTTGGGAGGAGCTAAGGTGGGAGGAGGAGCTAAAGAGGAGAGATGTAGGAGTGATGGAGAACCACGCATGTATGGAGAGCAGTCCTGGGTAACAACTTATATCTAGGTTAATTAATTGGTTAACACTTCTAATTGTGTGGGCATCTTGTGATTTGAGCATTACCAAATATATAAAGCTATTGGATAATCTTTAAACATTAGAGTCTCATTTCTACCGGGCACCGAGTGGATGGCAGGATGGTCTGGGCTAAGCCCAGCCTTGTGGAGACAGCGTGAAAGATTGGCAGAGCCATCTCCCACGCTGGCGTCTTGTGGGTGGCAGGGCCGGCGTTTTGGCCAACTGAGCCAAGCATCGGTGAGAATACACCGCTGCCACTCATGGCCACAGGCCTTGTCTAGTCCGGAAGATGGCGGCTGTTAAGAACAAGGCAGATTTTAAAATATCTCCCGCAACACATATAGCCATATATGTGCATATATATGTATTTGTAGGTACACAAAGGTTGGGTTGCACTGGGAATGTTACCCAGTATTGTCAAGCTGCCCTCCATCTTGAGTGTGCATTAGAGATGCATTCTTACCTCTCCTATAGGAAGGGATGGCTTTCTTGCAGTAACAGTATCCTTTGTGTGAATAAGGAATTCTGTTTATTCCTGTGACTAGCTCTCTCAGAGGAATCTGTGACTACTAAACTCACCAAATAGAAAAGCAACTGTTCAAACCTCAGATGCATCTGTGAGGGTCTCAGTTTCCTGCTCACCCGTGGGAAGCCTTCATCCACCACTGAAGATGCTCACTTCCTTCAACAGCGGTTTACCATTTTCTTTCCTAAGAAAAATTTTCCACAGAAAAACTCTGAGTCAAAAAGTGGTGCCCATTGAACAACATACCTGAAAAGGCCATTGGTTTTTGCTATTGTTATAGGCTGGAGTATAGCTCCCTAGGCTGGAGGATAGCTCCCTAGGCTGGAGGATAGCTTCCTAGGCTGGAGGATAGCTCCCTAGGCTGGAGGATAGTTCCCTAGGCTGGAGGATAGCTCCCTAGGCTGGAGGATAGCTCCCTAGGCTGGAGGATAGTTCCCTAGGCTGGAGTATAGCTCCCTAGGCTGGAGGATAGCTCCCTAGGCTGGAGGATAGCTTCCTAGGCTGGAGGATAGTTCCCTAGGCTGGAGGATAGCTCCCTAGGCTGGAGGATAGCTCCCTAGGCTGGAGGATAGCTCCCTAGGCTAGAGGATAGTTCCCTAGGCTGGAGGATAGCTCCCTAGGCTGGAGGATAGCTCCCTAGGCTAACTTTAGGAGTGTTAATGCTGCAAGGTTGATGTTAGTGGAGATTGTAAGATGGCAGAGCTGCGCAGGTTACTGATCTTCAGTTTCATGAAGCTTTCAGTAGCAAGAGATAGACCAATAGTAGGAAACATGAGGTCCTGATTTGTAGTGTATGCATCTGCTGTGGCTGTTGGTGTCTGTTAGTGGGAGAGATAGATGGGGGGGGGGGTGATGGGAGGGAGATGTAGCTCCTCGGGATTTTTAATATTCAGGTAAAGACATATGTTGAGTGAGGGTCAAGCTGGAGAAGAGGCTGTGTAGAGTTGGCCGCCAGGTCACTCAGCACTTGGAAAGGTAGAATGTAGGCTTAATCTGTATCAGCGTGTTGAGAGTGTGGAGCATTAGACAGTCGTGTTGTTGGAGAAGCAGCTAATGACCGTAGGCGCCTTTGGGGAACTTCTGGTATTATCTCCCCACTATGCCGACCCTTACCCATATGTCTAGAAGGAGGGAGGTGTGAGGGACTTTATTGCACCATAGTGTTACAGAGTTAAGTCCCGAGAAAGTACGACACACCAAGCTATGGAATACTATTTAACTGTAAAAAGTGAGGGCGAATGCAAGGTACTATTGAAGAAAGATCCTCAGAACTCAGTTAACATAGCAAAGGATAGGCATTTCCTGTGTTTGCAAGCATCTGTGTCTTGGGCGTGTGCATGTGCACATACGTGTGTAATGGCCAATTCATCCTCAGATATTTTTTAATGACAACAAACTTCAGGTTTTTTTTTTTTTTTCTTATAAGGTACCTCTGATGTTAGGAGGTTTTGCAGATTCAAACGAAAAAGATGGGTAACAAAAACATGAACAGGGAGAGCACATGGAAGAGAATGTTACTTAGTCATTTTTTTGTAACAGATCTATAGACAAAAAAACTGCTTGACTACACTCATAACTGAAGAAATAAAATTACAGTTCTTTTAGGTTTTTAGACACTAACATTTTTGAGCAGTCTCGGTGTTTCAAGAAAATGCTGTCTGTAGAAGTGTGAACTCCTTCACTTCTTCTAGGGCTTTTTGGGTTTTCTACTTGTTAAAAATACCAGCCTCAAGTGTTGGTAAGAAAGATTTCAGAAATATGTCAGGGTGTGTAGCAGATGCCAAGATTCACAGTGATTTGTCGTGGGTTTTTTTTTTTTTTCATCTGAATATGTATCTATTAATACACACAAGTAATGTCCAAATTAGAGGTATGGAATTGAAAGGAAAGGAGAAAAGTGAGGTGAGATTTAGTTTACATTATTACTTTTGAGTTAAATATCTGCATGAGTTTTTGTATTAAAAAGTTTAAACTTGCTAGTTAAAACTGGAAAGCCAATTTCTCAGAGTATGATGAAGCAGAGAAACAAATCATGTCCTTATTTTTACTCTCCCCTCATGCATCACTGGCCGCTCATTTCCTTATATTATCAATTCCCTTTTCCTTATATTATCAATTCCCTGAAGAAAGTCCAGTCTCTTAATTACCTGGCTATGCCCTAGTAACAAGCATGTGGTGAGTCCTTCATGGAAGTTTGCTGACGACAGAATGGAAAGGTCGTGTGGGAGTGGGGACTGGGGAAGGAGGTCTGGGTGTGTGTACAAGTATGGAGACCAGACATTGGGTATCTTACTTGGACAGACTGCAGTTTATTCTTTGATACAGAGTTTCTCACTGAACTGGGAGCCCATTGATTTAGCGAGGCTGGCCAGTGTCGAACTTACAGGGCCTGGCCTTTACACAGATGGTGGGGATTTGAGCTCAGCTTCTCATACTTGTGTGGCAAGCAGGTCATCAACTTAAACCATCTCCCCAGCAGCATGGAAAATTCTCTTTAGTAGCTGTTCAGCAGGCCAGTATTCTTACTATGCTTCTATGCTTCTCATATGCATAATGACTTTTGATTTTACACCTAAAAGGGAGGCGCTATTCCAGATCACCAAGTATTTCCCAAAGTGATCAAAGTGGATTTAAAAAAAAAAAATCTGTGCCAAGTATGTTTAGTATTAAAACAGGCTAGAATTGAGGTGAGTCATGAGGCCGATTCCCCAACTTCCTTGTTGCTTTTTTTTAGGATGGTTGTGACTTTTCCTCTGGTTCTTGACCTTGCTAAGGATGGAGTTTTTCTTTGCCAAAAAGTGTGTTCCTATCTTAATAAAACAGAGTGTTTGAAGAAAAGTGTAGCTTGGTGCTGGCAAAAAGAGTTTCAGGTCATGCTTACCTTGTTGTGCGTGATAATTCAAAATAGAGCCTGTTATGTTACAGCTTGTGAATATACTGACCCACTGTAGCCAGTGTGCTGATAGGCACAATGTACTGATGAGAACAACTAGCCCATGATAGAAAGTAGAATATGGATGTATAATATGATTGACTTTTGTAAATAACATATATGCTAAGTGTTCTTAATTGAATCTGAGTCCAAGAAAATTACAAGTTTTTTTTAAGTGATATATTTTAGACTTAGTTAACTGATTGGAGACTGTGCTTTTGTTTGTTTGTTTTTTCTCCCAACCTACAAAACACCATGAGGAAGGCAACTTACAGAAAACATTTAATTTGGGGCTTACTGTTGCAGAAAGAATTTGTGTTCATCTTGGCAAGCACCAGGCAGGGCATAGTGCCGGAGCAGTAGGTGAGAACTTGTCCACAGCATGGGCAGAGAAAAAGCTAACTGGGCTTGACTTTTGAAACCTCAACTCAGTGGCACACCTCCTCCAACAAGGCCACACCTCCTAATGCTTCCCAAACAGTTCCACCAACTGGTAACCATGTACTCAAACTTGAGTGCTGGTGGGCCATTTTCATTCAAACCACCACTTCTTATACCCATGAACTTTGCTTTATCTTTTTGTTTCATATAAAGAAACTACACACCTACTTACCATTTAAGTGTATCTTCTTGGTCCTTCCTGTTCCTAGAAAAATCATTTCTCCAGTAAACTCTCAACTTAAGAAATATTTGTTTCTTATTTCCCATGCTTGTAACGATTTACTTAGTATAATAAAACAAAGTATTTCATCTCTTTTAGCATGTGTAATGTAATGTAATGCCAAAATTTGCTGTCTGCCCCAAGAACACTGATTCTTTGAGGTAGTTGGTGTTCAAAATGGATGTACAATGACTCCTGTTTGTTGGTGGTCGTTTGTCTTAAAGCAGTAGTTCTTGACCTGTGGGTTGTGACCCCTTTGGAGGTTGGGGTGTCACATATCAGATATCCTGTATATCAGATAATTGCCTTACAATTCGTAACAGTAGCAAAATTACAGTTCTGAAGCAGCAACAAAATAATTTTATGATTGAGTGTCATCAACATGAAGGAACTGTATTATAGTGTTGCAGCGTTTGGAAGATTGCAAACCACTGCCTTAAAGAAATATCTTAAATATTTCAGGGTATTCAGTAATTTCTTTTACTTCTTTCCAATTCTTGTGTGATATTACTTAGCACGTGCTGCTCAAAATAGAATAGTGCCAAGTAGTTTTGCCTCACATTCTTTCTATGTATTGAATTTTAACTTCTTAGGCTCCCGTGGACTCTCCTATTTTGAGCATTAAGCTATGAAGATAATAAGTGAGGGCGGTGGTTAACAGTGGGTAGAGTCTTGAGGCTTGCTTTCTTCTTATCTGGCCTTTGCTAGGTCATGACCTTGCTTCAAGACCTCAAAGTATTAGCTGACCTTTTCCTATCTGCTTCTGCAGATGTGTCACAAGTGCCTTAGGGTCTAGGGAGATGGTGGTGAGTCAGTAAAGTGCCTCACAGGCAATTGTGAGTGCCTGAGTTTAGATCTGAGCATGTGCCTGTTCCAGCAGACTCACTGGCCAGCCAGACTAGCCATCGGGTGAGTCTGGATTTCCAAGTTAGGTGGTAGATCCTGTCTCAAAAAACCAAGGTGGAGCGGCAACCTCCAACCTTCATTTACACTTCCACATCCAGAGATAAGTTTACAGGGGAATTGGCTAGGTTCACTCAGCTGTTACTAGTTAGTAAGTGACTGAGAAAAAGACATCTAATGTTAGTTTTTCTATGACTTTATTAGCCACAAACAAATTTAGCCATGCGCTACAGCAGATGGTTCATTGTTATTGCAAAATAATTTTGTTTACTTAAAAAAAAAATCCATGGGTGACTCCTTCTATGAGAAGCCCATTCCTATGTCCTGGGCTGTGTCTTTCTTCCTGAGTGTTTCTCTCTCTCTTCACTCTTGGGCTTTATGTCTCTATTAAAATCTCATTTAATAAATCCCACCTCGGCTTCACATTGGCTCGTCCTGAAATCCTTTTCTGTATCAACCCGGAGACTCCTGGGTTTGCCGGAGTCTGAGAAGTCACCTCGTTGTTGCAGGTGACAGTGTCTTCATGCCGAGTCTTCATGCAGCTGATACTGAGAGGGAAGTGATAAATTACAGAAAGAGAGCCCTCTCAGAATCATGAGTGTATGCATGGAGGTGAATCCAAGCGACAGAAGTGTCCTGACCCTGGCTCAGGGAAGGAAGCACTGTCCTTGGATGCCCTTGCCGTGGGCCCAGGGACTTGGGTGCTTCACCCCTACAGGGATGAAGAGCTGCAGTAAGTGAGGTCATTCCCTTCAGAGGGTGTTCTCCTCGCACGCCACCCCCGTGTGACAGATGGAAGACCACTGTAGCCTTGGCTGACTCCTATCAGTTTGTAGCACTCCAGAGGCCTTTGTGGAGTTAGCTAAGACACTCGGGTCTGAGTCCTACGTGGATCCTGTTCTGTCCTGCTGTGGTAGGAGGCTAGGGCTTAAAAAGAGAGGCATCCGAATTACAGTTATGAAAGAAGGCAGGCAGAAAGACTAGGAGCCCCTCCTACCTGCATGTAACATAGTGCCATCCCCCTCCCCATGTGAGAGAGCAGAGGGAGGGAGGCAGGCACTGAGGATACACTTGATGGGGACTTTCATAGCAGGGACTTTGTCAATCACACCTGTCCTGCCGTCTAGCTCACATCCATTCTGAGAAATAGTTTTCTTTTTCTTAATCTGTGTATCTAGTTCTATTATTTAAAACAACAAAACCCAAAAACAATAACATATATTTTGTTGTGTGGCAGACATGGATTAACATTATTTTGTTTTACCAAAGAAATCACAAATGATTTGCTTAAAAAAAAAAAAAAATCCCCCCAAATGTTAACTGTTCAGTCCTAAAAAAAGAAGCACGTGTTCTCTTGCCATTGAGCCCCGATTTTCTGCTCACGGCCATGGAATAGCTGGTAGATGAAGGCCTATTGGCAGCCAAGCATGGAAATATCCTTGGGAAAGCCCTTAGGGGTTCTCACTGTACCGCAGCCCTTTGGGGAGAATCACTTTCTAATTGTAGATCATTTGTTATCTAATCCTTCGCTTCAAAACCTCCTGCTCCAGAAGATATTTTAACTTCATGAATGTTTAAGATCTTTCCCAACCCTGGCAGGGTCATTATGATTGCCTGGTCCTTGTTTGGTCAGGGTGGCCACTCCTTAGCCTTGCTATCTTACAGCTTTGGGGTTTGTCCCCCTGTCCTTCTGTTTATGTTTTGAAAGAGATAGTCTTACTGTGTAGCCTCTGCTAGACTGGGACTTCTATCCTCCTGTCTCTGGTTCCTGAGTGTGTCTCCTTATTTTAATTCTACCTTTCTTGCGTCTGAATAGGCATTTAGAGCAAGGCAGCTGTAGTTGGAGTTCTGCCTGCTAAGGCACTATTTTAAGGGAGTGTTTGTACAACAGCTTTTTGAAAAACCTTGTATGTTTTTTATTTGTGCACACACATGCCCCTAAGTATGTGTGGAGACCAGAGGAGAACTTGCTAGAGTTAGTTCTCTTTTCTACCACATGGGTGCTAGGGATTGAACTCAGGTCTTCAGCCTTGGCAGCAAGCACCTTTATCCACTGAGCCATCTCACCAGCCCAACAACTTTCTAATACTAACTATGTTATTCCTATGCTCTTTGAAACAACCACCATTTAGGAGAGTGATTTGTACTTCTTACCTGGAAATTTCCTGGGAAGGTTTTCCAGCCACCAAGACCCAAATCTTCAAGTCTCTGCAAGTGGTGAGCCTAGGGTATGTGATAAGAACCAGTTATTAAAGAAATAATAGAAATAAAGGACCTATTTATCTGCGTAGACATTTAAGTGGTTGCTTTACACACCCTTGTGATGTGTAGCCATTCTGGCATGGCATATTGAGATGGCTGTGGGACAGGCTGTGGATCTATATGCTAGATAATGTGGGGCTCTTCTATCTGGAAAGAATGGAATTGTGTTAGAGCAAAAATAAGTATCACAACAAAATCCAGTAGCATCACTAAACTCTGACATTTGTGATACAAACTTTAATCTTGTAGAGTACTCACTTTGCAGTAGGATGCAGTTGCATTTTGGTAGCCTGGGTGGCAGGGGACAAAAACAAATGTTTTTCTGATTTATATATGTTTGGCTGTAGACTGGGTGAGTTACCATGCACCCAGTTTCTAGCTATCACGATTGTATGATCAAATGTGAAAAGATGTTTAAAGTCATGGTCAGGATTTCAGTCTAGAAAAACCAACATGATGACTGGTAACTTGAAAGTTTTAAGTGAAAGGGAGTTTTTTTTTGTTTTTCCTATATGGTCAGTGTATACTTCAAAATTATATTTCTATGGAACCTTTAAAATATATACTACCAGTTGTACCGCATATTTGCTAAAAAATAAAGCCATGCTGAGCTGGAGAGATGGCTCAGTGGTTAAGAGCACTGATTGCTTTTCCAGAGGACTAGAGTTCGATTCCCAGCAGCCACAGAGCATCTCAAAACTGTTTGTAACTTCAGATCCTGGGGACCTAGTCCCTCTCCCCCCAGACATTCCCATAAAAAAAACCACCATTTGCATATAAAATAAATAAATCATTTTGCCAGGCAGTGGTGGCGCATGCCTTTAATCCCAGCACTTGGGAGGCAGAGGCAGGCAGATCTCTCTGAGTTCAAGGACAGCCAGGGCTACACAGAGAAACCCTGTCTCAAAAAAACTAAAAAAAAAAAAAAAAAAATCGTTCACAGGGATGGTTTCATGGGAAGTGGAGACCTCGGTCCCAGGGTATTGTCTGCTCTCTCTCTCTAGTCTCTTACTCTTGTCCGTGCTTCCATGTTTTTCCCTGGCTTTACAGCGAGCGTAATGTTTCTTTTCTATGTGAGTGTATGGAATATATATGAGAGTCCACCGCAGAGATGGATGGACCAGACCGGCTTTGTGTCCTGGTGTGTTAGTTACGTTTCTCCTTTGCTGTGATCAAACACCGATAAAGAAGCAACATAAAGAGGAAGTGTGTATTTTGGGTTACAGTCAAAGGGAGAGTCCAGTGGACAGCGTGGAGACAGGATCGGGAGAGGGCTGGCCATGGTGCGTCCAGTCCACAACACCTGTACCACCTTTTCCTATATACTTCTTTCTCAGTGGAACCCTTGTGAGACAAGGAGTTGGCTGTTGATAATTCAAACCATTGGCATTTGATGGAAGATATTTAAAAACTTAATTTTGAGATGAGTTAAATGACCCCTTAACGTTGGCATTTAGAAATTACCTGGTGCTTTTCAAACTAAAGAGTTTGAACGGAATGAAGGAGGTTTTGTTGCTTTTGAATTAACCTCACTGTTAGCCCAGGCTGTTCTCACCCCTCATCCTCCTGCTTCAGCTTGCCAAGGGCTGAGATTGCGATTATTATTTTTATTAGACTTCTATTAAAGCCTGCACTTTGCTAGAAAAATGCGGAGGAAAATCCATTTTTGTTCCCTTGTGGGTGAGGTCAAGAATGCTGTCAGGTCAGCGGGGCCAGCCGAGCCTCTGAAAGCCGCTTACATTTGCAGTGAGCAGTTCCACAGTAAGAAAAGGCCACTGTCCCCTCTGAGAGTTATTTCAGGAATGAGTGTGGATGGCTCTGGAGGACTTTGCTTTAAACAAAGCTCTGTAAGCTCGGCTCTACTCCGTGAGGCCAGACTTAAATTCCTTAAAAATTTAAGATCATAACACTTTAAGTATTAATGTTTAAAAGCTATATAACTTATTAAATTAAAACTTAAAACTTTTTTTTATAGATTATAATAGTATTTCTGATTCGAACGGGAACATGACGTTTGAAAACTACTTTAAGAATGTGATTTACATGAGGATAAAATGTGTCAGCTTGTAGTTTATAAATCTTAAGAGAATGTTTATTTATTTACTTATTTAAGGATGTAGCCTTTTCTTTTTTATTGTGTAGCACGTCTGACCACTCTTGATTTTTATCAGGGAGTGAATTTCTCATCCTCTGCAACAGAAAAGATCTTAATTTGTCCCACTGTCTGTGGAGGCTTTCCCCCCACACTTTATAATTAGCTATTAAATGTTCACACTATATTAAAGTCAAAAGCTTTTAAAAAGAGCTGGATGCGGTGACGCATGCCCTGAGTCCCAGCATTTGAAAGGAAGAAGCAGGGTGGTCACTTCAAATTGAGGCCTGCCTGTTATATACCCTATGCATTCTAGGGCAACCTGGGCTAGATAGGAGCCAGACTCTCTATCTCAAAACACCGAAAGTCAAACAAAACAACCTCTCAGATAGGCTAAGAAGTAAATGCTGTTATTGTAAATACTTTCAGCAAGAAACTAAGTCACACTGAGAGACGATGGTGCACGAACACCTTGAATCCCAGTACTCTGAGGTTGAGGCTTGCCTGATCTATAGAGCTAGTTCCAGAACAACCAAGCCAGGGCTACACAGAGAAACACTGTCTCAGTGCCAACCTAGCTAGCTAGTACTAGCCTTTGAAGATACTTGGAGGGTGGAAGAGTGGGTTGGAGAGCCTTGTGTCACTCAGTAGCATCAGCCATTTAGAGTTGGACACGTCTCGTGGGAATATTATACCCTGTGGTGGATGCATCATCTTCTTTCTCTCAACAAAGAAGTAATGAGGACTTGAGGTCATGAACTGTCCCAGCTTCTGTGGTGGCTCCAGTTTGATTCCTGGAACCTACAGGGAAAAAGCCAGTTTCCAAAATTTCTCCTAGCTGCCATACACACCCACACTCGCTTAGACACGTATTATATAGACATACGATAATAATAAATGACATCAAGAAATTTAAATACCAGCCAAGCAAATGCAAGCTCTCTTGTTCCATAAGGTAAAGGCAGCATTGGCTCAGAAGGAAAAAAGGTTAGTTTGTTTAATAATAACCTTCCCTGCTCTCGAAAGCCCGCTCTCTTCTGACACTGAGTACCTCGAGGCCTGACAGTGCTGACTCCTGATGAGTCAGCATGTAAAACCAACCATTCCATTGATGCTCTAATTAGTTGTGAGTTTTTTTGGTAATAATTACACACAGGCTCAACACACCCACGTGTAGCTACTGTATTGGTCATACCCCAATGCTGATCTTATTGGTGACTTCTTAATGCATCAGTGATACTAGAATGCTTCCCAAGCTCCAGTCATCAGAACTTATGCTATCAAGAGATACACAAGACATTCAAGACTGGGGAGATAGCTTGGTAGGTCAAGTACTTGGTTGGCCAGCATGAGGACATTGTGATAGATCCCACATAAGAGGAGCTAGGAATGGTGGCACATGCTTGTAATTCCAGCATGGAGGAGGAAGAGGAGTAGGAGGAGATGAAGACACTGGAGGTTTTCTGGAACTCTTAGACTAGCTAGAGCTTAATCAGTCAGTGAGAGACTGCCCCCCAAAATTAAAGTGGACAGCTTTTGAGAAATGACACCTAAGGCTGTTCTTTGTCCTACACACTTGCCTGCACGCACAACCCCCCACACATGCGCACGTGCACACACGCAAACACACACACATACACACATAATCACCAAATAATGCAAGGATCTTTCTAACTCAAAGAGGATCCAAAATAATTTAAACAATGTCAAAACATAAATTTTAAATATTCTGTTAAATATCCATTTCTGGAAAAATGGCTCAGTGGTTAAGAGCACCAGCTGTTCTTCTAGAGGACCTGGGTTCAATTCCCAGTACCCATACCAACCAGTCTGTATGTAATTCCAGTTCTAGGGGATTGGATGTTGTCATCTGGTTTCCTTGAGCAAGCACACACATGCTACACAAACATCCATGCAGGCAGACAACCCAGACACATAGAATAATAGAAAAAATGGTAAGCCCCTTTTGTTTTAAAAATATAAACCAGAAGATTGGGGGTTTTGTTGTTGTTGTTGTTGTTGCTTGGTTGTTTTTGTTTTTGTTTTTGTTGTTGTTTTTATAAACTGTTGATAAATTATTCCAGAAAGCGGCTTATGGAGCCATATGAGTTATGCCTGCTGCTGTGCCAGGAAATATTGACTCATAAATGCAAGCACGCCAGCAAAAATTGATACACAGACTATTGGCTTGCATTTCACTGTGACCAGTGTCTTCAGACATTTGTTGGGTTGAGAACCACTTTGAACAAGTCTAGGTCGATTGATGCAAAGAATCCCAAACTGGGAAGAGTTCATTTCTTGTGACACGTCTGTTCAAGTTTAGCAGGCCAGGCGATGAGAAGGCTGCGTGAACCTGGGTGTAACAAATTTGTAAAGGGAGTTTTATCATTTGCATCGTCAGGATTATTTCAAAATGCCTTGAAATAGGATGCTGAGAAAGAAAGACTAGCTTCTGTTTAAATTTCTATTTCTCAACACACAGAAATGCTTTTTTTCATCTCATGATGTACTTGCTTTAAAGAAAATTAAGAAGGTTTAAACAAGCTTCCTAAGCCCATAGGTCTTTGATAAAGAATCCATTCATTTGCCTATCCATTACTTCTGCCTTGCTTGCACTATTCACACAGGCTGCTTATGTCTCAGGAAGAGAAGCAAGTGTTAAGAGGAAATTAATAGCCACTTCAAAATATCCTAAGAGCAAGTGTGCAGCTAGTCTATTTGTCAGTCTCCCACCCCCCTACCCCCTTTGATTGCTCCACATCCTAACTTTGACAAGTCTGAGGTATCATTTCTGTCTTAGACAAATCCTCCAAGGTCAGTGATAAAATCTGAGGTCTGGAAAGACTTCACACCCACACTGTTTTATTCCTATAGCCACATCCCATATTTAAGAAGAACGTTGTAGCGTTCTGTCATTGTGCTGGTTTGCCACTCAGTAAGGATAGACTGGTCTGCAACTCCTCAAGGGCCAACTGGTCTTGATTAAAAAGCCATTTCCTAAGGAGAGTGCCAGCAGCCTCCTGCCTGGGTATCCAGTGCATTTGGGTGTCTCATCCTTTGGATTAGTGGTCGAGAAGGTATGGCACCGGTGAGAGTTGCCCCAGGACACGGGTTGGGCTGGTTCTCCTTGATTTCTGCCAGTCCAGTTAGCCAGGACCTGGGTCCTGGTTCCCTTCACACATCCTGTCCCTCTCGTGATTCATCCCTGTCCCTGAGTCTGCCTGTCCTGCTAACCACTATCAGAAAGACAGTTCACCTCCACCCTGGATCGCTGAAGTCCTTAAACCAGCCACCATCATCGCTGTGGCTACATTGTAGCCTGCAGAGCGGCAGCCTTCTCAGGCCCTGTCATGGCCATCACACACTTCTCTGAGCTTGTGCTGAGCAAGGCAGTTTAGATCCTGGCAGGAGAGGGAGTGGCCTCTGGATGACAGGAAGGGAAGAAAGGCTTTCAGCAGTCCCATGTCTTTTGTCATTTAAATGAAATCTTCTTAAGTGCTGGCCTCCCCTCCATCTGTAACCTCCTGTTTTTTTGGCGCCCTTCCTTTTCACAGTGATACAATCACTCCATTTGGAATTAGTTCAGCTTTTCAAAGCAAGCCGAGTCTGTTGAAAGAGTTGGTAATTCTATGAGTCTGATTTTGCAGTAAACACCTTGATCAAAAATAACTAGGGAAGAAAGGTTTGTTTAGCTTACGCTATCCGATTACAGTCCATCCTGAAGAGAAGCCAGGGCAGGGACTCGAGGCGGTAACCTGGAGGCAGGAACAGAGAGACACCATGGAGGAACACTACTTATTGGCTTACTCCTTTTGACTTGCTTCGCCTGCTTTGTTACATAGCCCAGAGCCGCCTGCCCAGGGTTGGTACCACTCGCACTGGATTAAGCCCACCCATATTAACCAAGTTGATAAAATAAGTGAATGGAGGTATTTTTCTCAATTGAGATTTCTTCTTCTCAGGTGTCTCTAGCTTATGTCATGTTGACCAACCCCACCCCCCAAAAAAAGAAAAAAAATAAAAACCCCACTAACTGTTGGTAATGAATGGTCTTTTGAGTGCTGATGGTCACTCTTGTAGAATACTCTAGCAAGAGAATAACTGCCTCCATCCAAGTTCATTGTGTCTTCCACCCTTTCTTTCTGCAAATAGCAGGAGGAGTGCTGAGGTAGGACTTTGAGTCACCAAGCCCATGTTCAGCTAGGGAAAATTCCTGTGAGATGATCTTACTCATCAAAGAATTGGAAAGGAGGTGGGCAGATAGGATCTTTATACCAGTATAGTTCTTAAGAATTGAGCCAAATATTTTGGTTTACAATAGAAGAGAGCCTTTCTATGTGAAATATTCATAGCTTACTCCCTGTAGATCTCCATTCCTTTTGAGAGTATCTACATAAAATGCAGGAATACCTGGTTCTGTGGGTGTTTCCTGCAGAGACAGAAGATGACGGGAATTGTTCTTATCTATTGTGCCCTAGAAAATGTTCCCCTGTGTCTTAGGGTTTCTATTGCTGTAAAGAGACATCATGACCAAAGCAACTCTTATAAGGACAACATTTAATTAGGGCTGGCTTACAAGTTCAGAGGTTCAGTACATTATCATCAAGGCAGGAATCATGGCAGCGTTAAGGCAGGCATGGTGCAGGAGGAGCTGAGAGTTCTACATCTTGTTCTGAAGGGAAACAGGAGAAGACTGTCTTCCAGACAGCTAGGAGGAGGGTCTCAAAACCCACCCCAACAATGACACCCTTCCTCCAACAAGGCCACACCTACTCCAGCAAGGCCACGCCTTCTATAGTGCCACTCCCTGGGCCAAGCATATTCAAACCACCTCACTGTGACAGTCAGCATTGTGCCATCAAATTGCTTTGTTTGTTTTTAGTTTAAATTTTTTTCAAAACTCCTCTTATATTATGGTAGTATGAAAGTGACTTGTCTTACATTCTTTTTTGTTGTTGTTGTTGTTCTTTTTTTTTTTTTTTTTTTTTTTTGTCTTACATTCTTATAACTGTGAGTGTGGTTCCTTTTTTAAGATGGAAAATAAATTCTTTAATTGCAGTATTGATAAAATTTTAGTGTGCATCTAAATACCCACAGGGAATCCCATGAAATGTGGATTCTCAGGATGTTTATAGAGAGCAACACAGATTCTTTCCTTAGATAATGTTGATCTGGAGCTGCTATCTTCATCCATTTTTTGTTTTTGAAAAAAACATTTTTAGAGTGGGTATTTCTATATAAACTAAGTTTAAAGCCAGTCCGTGAATGCAAATATTGTATTTGAAATTGGACTAACAAAATGAAAGATCTGTAATATGTGTCCAAAATCTTCAGAGGCAGATTAGGGTTGGAGTTGGTCAAGTACTGGCCCAGATTACATGAAGTCCTGAGTTAGATAAACCGCATGTGCTTGTTGTATATGCATCATTAAATCTTTTGAATCATTAAGTCATCCCAGCACTCAGGAAGTGCAGAGAGTGGGATCAGAAGTTCAAAGTCATGCTCAGGAGAATCAGGAGTTCAAGGACATCTTTAGCTATGTAGTGAGGTTGAGAGCAAGCCCACCACAAGAGTCCCTGTCCCACAACATAAGAGAAATTTTATTTCAAAAGATCTCTAGAGGAGGAAACATACTTTGGGGACCTTTGTGATCTCAGTTACTGGAGTATTTGGTGGCATTTGCTTAAGAAGTTGTATGTTGGTTGTCATTCAACTTCTTCCACAGTCGAACACTCCTCAGGTCATTTCTTAGTACCAAAACATATGCAGGGGTCTTTCTATGGAAGTCTACTAACTGTTCAGTTTCCTGTTTTCTACATAGGGTAAACTTTCTGTTTCACACATCGCTTGGTGGAGAGGCAACTGATCGACCACCATCCCCTGGATTGAAGCTGTAAACTTAGTCGTGAGACTGGGCAGTCAGGAAGCCTACAGCATGTTTGAAATCCTCACTCCCCATTGGCAAAATGTTGGATAAAGCTTGGAAAATAGCTCAGCGACGTCCCAAACATCTCCCAGTTTCTATAGTGGCTCCAGTCTCTTCCTTATCTCCTAGTATCATTTTTAAATGTTGCTCATAAATAATAGTCTGCCTTAAAATTTTTAGTGATTGGTTTTTTTTCCCCATACAAAAAGTATAAATTTTGTACCTAAGCTGAGGCTCATGAGAGCCAGGAGCTCCTGGGTGGTATTATCAATCTTGTCTGTGTTGTATGAACATGTTTCCAACGTTGCAGTGTTTCCTGTTCTCCCTGGAGAACAAGAGAGTCACAAAGGAACAGAGAAGCATGAAACAGACATAGTTTTTAGGGAAGAGTTTACCATGAAGACAAACAACAGTAAAAAGGGGGAGGGGCAAGGGCATTTGGTGCTCTTTGAGAAGACCCAAGTTCAGTTCCCAGCACCTACATGTCCACCACGACCATGTGTAACTCCAGTTCCAGTTCCGTTTTTGGATTCTGTCCACCAGAAACAGGCAGACACACATAGTACATACACACACATGGCAGGCAAAACAAACACTGATACACATAAAATAATAAGATGACTTAAAAGGAAAAAGTGGAGGGACTTACTTTATATAAAGTCTCTGTGTATTGGAGTTGACACAGCTGAGACACCAGCAGCACCCAGCACCGTGGAACATGTTATTTTTATATTTTAGGGATGATTTCATGTCAAATCCTAATGTTCTTTGTGTACGCATCAAAAGTTAAATGTCAGCCTACATTCCTACGTGGTTGTACTGGCTGGCTTTGTGTTAACTTGCAGCACAAGCTAGAGTCATCACAGAGGAAAGAGCCTTAGTTGGGGAAATGCCTCCATGAGATCCAGCTGTAAGACATTTTCTCAATTCATGATCAATGAGGGAGGGCCCCAACCCATTGTGGATGATACCATCCCTGGGCTGGTGGTCCTGGGTTCTATAAGAAAGCAGGCTGAGAAAGCCATGTGAAGCAGACCAGAAAGTATCTGCTCTCCATAGCCTCTGCATCAACTCCTGCTTCCAGGTTCCAACCCTGCTTGAGTTCCTATCGTGACTTCCTTTGGTGATGAACAGCAGTGTGGAAGTGCAAGCTGAATAAACTCTTTCCTCCCCAACTTGCTTTTTGGTCATGGTGTTTCTTTGCAGTAATAGAAACTTTAAGACAATGCTAAAGAGATATTAGTTTTTTCACTTTTAAAAAAAAAAAATGCCTGTTTTTTTTTATTTCTATGTATGGGTGTGGGCATACAGGCCAGAGGCATTGAATCAACCTGGAGTCATAGTCACTTTTAACTCCTCCGTCTCCCAAGTGCTATTAAGTAATTAGAGTTAAGGGTGTATGGAACCTGGAAAGAGATAAGTCATTTTGTGTACTCTGAAGGAAACAAGTGGGGAATCCATATGGGAAATAGTCAGAAAACCATTAATTAATTTAAAGAGATTTTGAGTTGGTATAATTAATAACTTTTTGAGAATGTATGCTCATAATTAAAAGGTAGTTTATACTGAAAAATCAATAGACTATAGTGTGTGGGAGGAAATGGTGAAGAGCCAACCCGTCTGCCAGTCGTGTGGGGCATTAAATGGTATAAAATTAGCCTGGAGTCAGTAATTACATCACCTGGTTACTCATGATTAGGTAAATGCCGTGATCTGTCCTGAGGAGGAAGAACCAATTTGATTATCAAGAGAGAATGAGTTAATTGAACTTTCTGGTGGTTGCATTAATTATTAATTCCTCCGACTGTATTATCATAGTCTCCTTAGGTAGATTAACTGTAGAGACTTGACAGCCTCAGTGGTCAGCGGCTACAGTTCTGGCAGGCCCACATGGAGAACATAGTTGCATCTGTAAATTCTGCCTAGAACGAAAAAGCTAGCTCGGCTAATTTCTTTTTCTTTCTTTCTTTCTTTCTTTCTTTCTTTCTTTCTTTCTTTCTTTCTTTCTTTCTTTCTTTCTTTCTTTCTTTTAGGCTTATTTATTTTAAAAAATTTTCCTTGTTATTATGTGTATGGCTGTTTTGTCAGAATGTATGTCTATACCACTCTGTGTCTGGTGTCCGAAGAGACCAGAAGAAGGCATCAGATCCATTTAGATCTGGAGTTTCAGGCAGTTATTAGCTGCCATGTGAGAACTGGGAATCGAACCCTGGTCATCTGGAAAAACACCCAGTGCCATCTCTCTAGCCTGCTGATAATTTCTTTTAAAGCAATGCTTCTCAACCTATGGGTTCTGCCCTTTTGGGGGTTGCCTAAGTCCATTGGAAAACACAGATGTTTTTGTCACAACTCAATAACAGTAACAAAATTACACTTATGAAGTAGCAATGATTCTAATTTTATGGTTGGGGTCGCAACAACCTGAGGAGCTGAATTAAAGGGTCTCAGCATCGGGAAGATTGAGAACCGCTATTTTAAAGATACGGGGCAGGTTTCCATTGACCCTGTGATATTACTACACATTAGTAAAGGGCAGGATAGCCAGGATGAAGTTCACCACACCTCAGAAACCGAAGAAACCTGGGCGGATGATAGTTGACAGATTAAGAGCGAGGTCAGCTTTGCAATAAGACATCAGACCCCTTCCGATGCTACACTCACTGCCCATCCAGTTCCAGCTCAATTGGAATACCAGCCATGCTGGCACACTGGCTGCACAGTTATCCTCTCAGTGAATGAAAGTTATCAGTAAGCACTTTCGCTCAGTAATCCAAACGGCATCGGACTTTATCTTCAAAAATTAAAAAAAAAAAAATTTTTTTTACGTTAACAAAAAGAAATAATGCATTTTTAAATTCTAGAGTACAAAATAGAAATACTGTTTAAGGGTCTCAGAAAACACAGCTATCAGTCCATTCCTTTTGAGTTTCAAAGCCCAGTCTAATGTCACTATTAAACACAGGCTGGAAGAGACAGAAAGGATAAGCTCCTACCCCCGTCACCTACACCTTCTATGCCAGAATCCGTAGATGCTCTGAGCTCGTTTTGACTAAGGGAGGATGCGTTTTTTACAGCATGCTAAATCAGGCAAAAGCACACGGTTGAAAAGCGAGGTCTTAAATACAACAGACAGGGAGGAAATTGCAGATTCAACATTCACTTCCACAATCTAAATTGTGAGCATACCACAAATGATAGTTCCTCCGGAGGATGAAATTCTTTGGAGTCCAGAGACCATGGTCCTTTGGTTGAAGGGAGGTATAAACTGCCCCCTGTATTTCCCACCCACCTGCTATAGCAGAAAGGATACCTCTGTGGGGATGTGGTAACTTTTTCTTTTGAAGAAAATACATGGAAAAGTATTTCAAACTAGTAGAGGGCAACAGCATTTGGGGGATTCAATCAGGAAATACCCCATTCTGACAGGAGAACTACTCGTTTTAGTATCAATAATTTCATTATACCAGAATGAAGAGGGAGACGTTTTGCCCATGAGGAAATTAGATAAGAAGCATAGTGCTTCTGTAATCTTATCAGGTTTCCTTTTTTGATGTCAGACTGCCAACCCCCTGGGCTTTGACACAAAGGGCATTAACCTTCGGTCAACACTCCCAAGAGATCCTAGTGCCACCATTAGAAAAAGGCTCAGTGACAGTTGTGGTTTATTAAAGTCACTTTCTCAGACAACCTGTGTTGCTGCAGCCATTTGAGTGACCGCTAAGGGAGTGGGGTTCGAACCGTGTGCACGGAGTCAGAAAAATGGAGCCAGATGATGAAAAAGCCTCCAAGGGGGAAAACAGAGGCAGTGCTGATGTTTTCATTAGTCACTCTGTTTCGTGAAAGACAAGTCAGTTCTGAGGCTTACTAGGAAGTGCCAGCCCTGTCCTCTTGTCCTCATCACAAGTGACCCAGAGGGCAGAGGGCTGAGAGCCAGCTATGGAAGAAGGACACACAGGAGTCAGTGCAGTACCGTGTGCTGGAAGGATATGCCCTGGATAGTGGCGTCAGGGGAGCATTGTGAGGAATGCCAGGCGGTCGTGGGACAGCCAGTGAGCAGCCTAAAGGATGAGTTATGGAAGGTTCCCCTGCCAGGGGAGGGTTAGGACGAGACGCAGCCATCTATCATGTCGAGACTGCAAAATAAGTTACAATCAAGTAGGAGAGTGCGACAGTCTGCAAGGGAGGTGACCCCAAGTCTATTGCAGCTTGTTAGTTGTTGAGAATGTTTAAAGTAGACTAGGGAAGACAAGCAGAGCTTGTCTCAGCTATGGTCCTGCCGGGGCAGGGGAAGCCTAGCCCAGCAAAGTTAACTTCTGCTTCACAATTGTAAACCAAGGGAAGGATGGCT
This sequence comes from Mastomys natalensis, assembly GCA_021653895.1. NCBI lineage: Eukaryota > Metazoa > Chordata > Mammalia > Rodentia > Muridae > Mastomys > Mastomys natalensis. Next base: position 352,838 of record JAJTUV010001831.1, read on the forward strand.
GTCAATAAAGTGCCCACCACATATCATGAGGACATGAGTTTGGATCCCTAGTCCTGGGGGGAAAAGAGAGGGGAGGACCCAGGCCCTCGGTGAGGTTTTCATTGAGAGCTCCTGCTCCAAAAAATAAGGCAGAGAAGAATGGAGGAATGCATGGAACCTTGACCTCTGGCCTCAGAACATACATGTACACATGTATGTGTGTAGAGGTGCACACAGCCACATGAATCGGGACACACACATGATGCTAAGTCAAGGATGCTCTTTTGATAGGAAAAGTGGCATTTCTTTTATAACAGACTTTTTGTTTCCTTTGTTTGTAGACCAATTCCCAAAAGACAGAGTAGACAGAGGAGGGAGGAAGTTTATGTCCAGAGAGCATGGAGAAAAACTTTGATGTGTGTGCTTATTCTCACAAAACGTATGCCCCAAATCATCTCAATAGACAAAGAGGTAGTTTCAGAGTTGCCTAAGCTGCCGTAGCTGTCAACACATACCTGCCTCCGAAGACTGAAATACTGACAAGATCTCCAAAGGGGTAGAAATGCAACTAGTTCTCAAATAAAAATATCCTGGGTTCCATTCCAGTGAACGTTCTTGGATTTGATTTTTTTTTTTTTATTGCCTAATTTAAACAGCCCATGTAGAAGATAACTTCATTTTGTTGTTTCCTTAATTAATAGGCACATCCTCAAAAAAAAAAAATGCAACCTGGCTATAATCTCATTATTTTTCTTAAAATTAAAGCGTGACAATTGCCTTGAGATAAAACTTAATAACCCCAGTTTCTGGTATGAGGGATGTGCTGTATTCATTAGTAGTGCGTCTGCGTCAGTAGCTGTGACGATGTAGTTAGTTCCTGGTACCCGTTACTGAAGCCATGGCAGTACTGACATGTCACACTTCTGTGCTTGATCTGTGATGGAGCTGGACTCACCATGGTTAGGAAGCACGAGTTTGGCACACTGTGGCTGTGTGCCATCCCCACCAGTCAAGCGATGGCTGTTTTCAGCTCCTGATAAAGACATTCTGGTTTTCAGGTTCTCTGGAATGCATTCCCTTCTCCGTGGACCTCCTTCCATCCAGGCTGTCTTCTGTAACGCCAGTGTATTTGCCATTTTTTTTTTGGCGAGACATTTCCATTCTCCTGTTAAAGCCTTCCCACATCGCATACAAAACCTTGTGTACTTTGCTGATGAATAATTTATTGTTGGGTTACTTTTATTTGTTCCGTTGCATAACACCGATCTCTCCTAGTCACCAGAACAAGCTCTGTGAGGCTCCTGTCAGTGACCCATCTTGTTCAGCACAGTGTAACCAGCACGCAAATAGGGCCTACCAAGATGCTGTTTCCAGAAGTATGTGTAGACTAAAAAGGAAGACAGCAGAAACCCATAATGTGAGGAAGAGAGGGGTTGTCATTTGAGTGGTGTTGGACACTTCGGTTTCTAAAAGTTGCAAGGGGATCCCTTAATGAAGGAATGTCACAGTTAAGTGACAGTGAGTAGCAGTGATCCACCTGCTTTCATCCCAGCTGAGGCACCAGCAGCTGACCGAAAGCCAATTTGAGTCAAGTCCAATTTAGTGAACCAATGAGTTTAATTAGGCTTACTTACGGGAACATGGGTTGGCGGTTGCTTGAGTAGGCAATTTATAGACTATGAAAGGTAAGTGCTACCTATTAACACCCCCAGCAACCTTTAAACCTGGGAGTCATGCTCCTAGCGCCACCGTCTCATGAGCCATATGTTTCTTGCGTGTCACCGCATGCACAGCATGAGCCCTCCCTTTGCTCTGGAAGGAAGTGTTAGTGTCCCCTTGGGAGTGGTCCTCAGTTGGTTGTGATACGAAGGTGGCCCATGCCATTCCTGGAAGACAGACAGCCTCCGTAAGCTATGTCGCTGAACCTAAACCTAGGGAGCAGGAAGGCTGTATATAAGGATTTAAGCAGAGGCTGTAGGAAGGGTAAAGAACTTGACTTGCTGAGGTTGTCTTTCGCTGTGCATTGTAATGTTAATACTGACCTTCTGGATCTGGTTGCCATGGGGATGAGAGAATCCTCACACACACCAAGTGATGCTGTGTAACTTTGCTCCTTAATTTAAGACTATTGGTTAAATAAAGATGACGACAGCCTATAGCTGGGTAGAGGAGAGGTAGATGGAGTTTTTGTTCCTGGCTTTGGGGTCTGTGAGGACCACAAGGGAAGAAGAGAGAGAGTGGAGCAAGAAGACAGCATGAATCATGAGGGCTGGCCATGAGGGCTGGCCTAGGTGGAACATGGCAAATTGTATCTCAGAGTTATTGGCAGGGAAGTAGACACGATACCATAGAGGGTTGCTATCTGCCCACTCTAGTGCTTTAGAAAGGCTCATTATAAATACAAAGGTTGTGTGCCTTTTATATCGGAACTGAGTGATCATTGGTGGGGCAGAAACCTGACTGAGATTATTATTTCCAACAACAGAGCTCGTCTGGCCTTGAACCCGGATCTGGAATGCATTAGTCATTAATGGGTCCATTTTGTGATCCTTGCTCTTACCTGTACAAAGCTATCATTTTGCCTCGTGACAATGATATGGGCTTCCATTAATTCCCTACATCATCACCTAAGTCACAGCTTGGTGTCCTCATTCCTGAAGACAACCGTCTAGGAGTTCTGGGTAGCTCTGCTAGCCCAGCAACAGAAAGTGCTGTTGGTGTGGAGCATGCATGTTGTCAAGGAAGTTTACTGTTAGAATTTTGTGAATTCTGTTATCCTATTACTATTGGTATATAGTTTAAAAATTCCACAGATTCTATCAATACATTAGAGAAATCTGTTAGTACTGACTTGGCTCTACCACTTTCACTTAGATTTGATAAGAACATAAAAGTGTTTGCTTATCAAACCAGGGCTGCTGATGTTCCAGAGTGAGGCCTTTCTAGGTGAAAGGTCAGTTGGCTCCATTTCTGAGTGACTTTGACCTTGACTTCTCAGCCTTACCCCAGAGCACGGTAGCCAGGATAATGAACGGAAGACTGTGCCGTCACAAAGGTTATTGTGTTTATAACAACAAAATTCTGTTGTCAAGGAAATCTGTATCATGTTAGTAAGAGGATTTTGTGAATCATGAAAACCCATACCGATTTATGTTCTATTACTATCATTATAGCACTAAAAGAAAATCTATAGTTAAAAATTCCAGTGACTAGCTAGTCACCCCAGGCATCACTTCTCAGACAGGTTGCTTTAATCCTGGATCCAAGTCAGAATCATTGGTGTCTAGCTCTTTCTAGAACTCACAGCTGTTCTTATAAACCCTAAAGTCTCAAGTCCTCTTGATTTTCTAGTCTTCTAACAAAATAAGAACAATTAGGGTTTTTTTTTTTTTTTTTTTTTGACATATCTGTATGTGAAGAGACATATATTTAAAACTTCCAGAGTTACTAATTTCCTTCCCCAGCTTTGATGTGTGTGCTATTTAATGTCACGGTGCCCTTGGCCTTCGAGCAAGAAAGAAGGGGGAGATGGGTAATTCTGCAGTTATGTGGTTGCATAGCTCTTTAACTGACAGTCCCAGAAAACACTGGGAGACTTCTGTGATCACATTTCTTTTCAGACCTTCATTTCCCTTGATTTCCACCTTCCTCTTCTACCCTGTCCTTGAGGCTGTGTTTTGGTACAGAGGAGGTGTTTGTTAATTTAGCCCCAAAGAACGGTTCTAAGAAGAAACACTTGGGGGGAAGGAACACTTTGGGACTTTAAGAAGAACTACTTAGGAACTTGAAATACAAAGGTGAAATGAACTCAGAAAACCTTGACTGATCCCGGCCAGCTGTTCCAAGGGTCATGCTCACTTGGTAATCTGGCACAGCGAGAATAATTAAGGGAGTGTTGGCCCTACGGAAGCTGTTCAGGGGAAACTGAAGCAATAATCATAACCTCAGGTGTTTGCGTCTCTAACTTTATTTCATCTTAGGTCATTATATCTGCTGATACTCCTGCCTTGCTTAGAAGAAGACAGATAAATTTCCTTTTTTGCTTCTTACATGTTTCTAAAGCTTTAGGTAAGTTATCCAATAATGAGTGGACATTTTAGTAAATAAAGGCAATCGTAAAATTGTATGAATTCTGTTAAGAAGTGGTATCAGCACTGTAGGACTGACTGAATCTCACCGTGAAACCCAAAGTCTGTTGCGTTTGTCCTCATGTAAAATGCAGACACATCAGAGATTTTTGTCACAAAGTGAATGAGAACTTGAGAAACTTTATTTAGAAAATCAGACCAAATTTACACCAAGGATTTCGAAATGTCTAGAAAAACAGTAATAGGGCAAAGAATGCATAGAACGCAGGCCTTCTGGTGTGTGTCTGTGCGTGTGCCTGTGTGTGTGTGTGCGTGTGTGTGTGTGTGTGCGTGTGTGTGTTTGAAAGAAGGTCGTACTATGTAGCTCTGCCTGTCCTGGAACAGGCTAGACCAGGATGACCTCAAACTCACAGAGATCCACCAGCCTGTCTCTTAAGTGTTGCTGGGATTGAAGGCATGAGCCAACACACATGGCCAATTAGCTACTTCTAAACAAGCACATCTCAGTGCGTGTATGTACAGTGTCCGTGATGAATGCTTTGGGGGGGATCTGTCTTATTAACCCAGGTGTAATCAATAAACTCCCAGCTACATATCTAGGTTCAGGGAAAAAAAAAAGATTTCTTTCTTTCTGCTGGATTCTCACAGGTTTTGGGTCTCATGGACATTCTTGTCATGCTAATAATGGCAGAAGTTGGGTCTTTGTAAACCTCATACTAAGTTATAATCACTTTCCCTCCTGGTTCTTATATTTGATTCTTTGTTATCCATGGTGCCTGCTCTCAACACTGGATTACCTGTGGTACTTGGCACTGGGTCAGACTAGTATTGAGACTAAGAGGATTCCACTTGGAGGGAGCCTTGATCAAGGTTATGAGACAGGAAGGAAAAGTGAAGGGAGAAGGAGAGAGCCAGCTCTAGAATGTTCCCTCCATTGCCTGCCTTCTTTCCCACAGAGGACTTTCTTTACCTGCTGTGGTGCGTCCCCGGGTTTTATGTAGGGCATCTGCCTTGCTTCCCCTAGGCTGCTCAGTAGTTCCACATGACCATCAGTATCGAACACCATGTCATCCAGCTCTGACCTTTCTCCCATTGGACAGTTCAATTATCATTCCTACCCTCTAAGTTGCTAGCCTAGGCTTTGGAATCACACATAAGCCAGTTAGACCCTCGAGTTCCCACTGTTTACTGTTTTGTAAACTTGGGCAGGTTACAGCAGACATGGCGCCAGGAATTCTGTCCTCTGGTGGGGATGGTGTGTGAAGCTAAGCTGGTGGGGAGCTGAGAGGGGCATCAGCATCGAGTTCTTAGCAGAAGGCTCTGGTAGACGTCCTCAGTTACTGTTCTTTAAAGGCAGGTTTTATTATGTAACCCTGGCTTGCCTTGAACTCACAGAGATCCCCCTGCCTCTGCCTCCTGAGTATGCACAGAATTAAAGGTGTGCACCACCACACCCAGTCCTACATCTTCATTCTTAGTCCTGTGGTGATTCATCTCCAACCAAATGTATTCAATAGAAATAACCCATATCCCATCATCCATGTCTGTCACTGAGATGTGTGTGTGTGTCTGTATCTAGATAGATAGATAGATAGATAGATAGATAGATAGATAGATAGATAGATCTAGATAGAAGTACTGATATAGATATATGACTTAACCTAGAATTCAAGGTCCTTCTCCATTCTGTTCAAATTGTTCTTCTGTCTTCTTCAGCACATCCTGTCAGTTGACTTTCCCAGGACAGATACTCTTTTGCTCCTGTATTATTCTTCATTCTAGAATATATTTTCCAGCCTGCCCTGGTCCAGCCCTGCCAAGGTACTTGTCCTAACAGCCTGAAAGCCCACACCTGGCTTAGATTTTCCTTCTTTCTGTGTCTGACCGTGTTCTCTGGTGGGCCACAGTTAACTATTAGAGACTAGAAATGGTTTCACTCTCCTCCATTTTGTTTGTTTTTGTTTCTTGAGACAGGGTTTTTCTATGCAATGCTGGCTGTCTTGGGACTCCCTCTATAGACCAGGCTAGCCTCAAACTTAAGAGATATGTCTGTCTGCCTCTGCCTCATGAGTGCTAGAATTATAGGCTATTTGTCACCGGCGGGTTCTCTCCCTACATTTAAAATGGTGCTTAGTCACCGGCAAAGCTTGGAGGATTACTAGGGGCATGAGAACAAAGTATCAGTTATGAAGTCAGATATGCTTCCTTACTGTTTCAGTATTTGAATTGATATTTAGAAAATTGTACTAAACATGTGAGGGGCATCTTCTAATCAATAAAACTTTGCCATTCCCAGCACAAGTGCACCCCACACTTACCATAATGACAGAATCATGGGTCTTCGGGAGTGTTGGGTTATTTCTTTCTGTCTCCCACTAGAATGTTCTATCTCCAGTAGAGCTCAAAAATTTTAACCTTTAGCCAAATCTCTAAATATTTGCTGAGCCAATGAATAGGTGAATGAATAATTGTAGTCTACTCCGTGAAAGGGTTTTAGGGGAGATGACTCAGCAGTTCAGAGCACTGGCTGCTCTTCCAGAGGTCCTGAGTTCAATTCCCAGCAACCACATGGTGGCTCACAACCATCTGTAATGGAATCCGATGCCCTCTTCTGGGGTGTTCAGTGACAGTGTGCTTATATACATTAAATAAATCTTTAAAGAAAAAAAGAAAGTGTTACAGGTGTTATTAGTTCATTTTTCTAAAGCATGCAAGCCCCCTGACAAAACTGATTCTTTGGATTTTTTTTTTTTTCTTAAATCTCTCTTTGAGTTTACTCTGTGTGTGTGTGTGTGTGTGTGTGTTGTGGTATAGGTATATGCATATGGATGCAGGAGCTTCCAGAAGTCAGCAGAAGGCATTTGACCACCACCCTGGGATTCGAGTCAAAGATGATTGTGAGCCACCGTTTGGGTGCTGGGAATTGAACCCAGACTCTCTGTAAAAGCAGTAAGTGCCATCTCTCTAGCCCTGGATGTTTTAAGGTTATATATTGAAAGTAATTTTTAGAAAGACATTTTAGCTACTACTTCACTAAGTAACTGGGAAGTGAGCTGGTTTTAAAATAATATCAGAGCCTGCAAACATGTTGATCTAACTTGGTGAATTTAATTTTTTTTTCTTTAACATCTTGTCTTTTGCTGCCAGGGCAGACTACATTGGAAAATAATGACTGTCTTTAGCCTCTTAACATTTATCTCCCTTAATCAGGTCTAGGATGAGAGTCCTGAAGCCACGCCCTCCCTTCTGTCCTCAAAGGCAGTGGTCTCTCCCCGCTTCTTTCCTTGTTCCCTAAAGTGCAGCAGCTGTCATATTTACATACAAATTCAGTTCTCAGTACCTGGTCAGCTTACCACCCGTAAAAGGAAGCCACAGCTCCTGTATTTTATACTTTCCACGTTGGTAAGGGATCGTAGAACTCACTTGCTGTGCTTTCAGGCTAGGATGAGATGGTCGAGGAGGTTCGTCTGCACAGCATGTATAGGCCCTCAGTAAATACTTGCTGAAGAAATGAATGGCTTCAACGGAAAACCTGTGGGTTACACTGGGACTCGACTTCCTTGGACTAGATTGCTGCTACGTGACACTCAACTCCTCTCTTCTCTGTGACCATTTTCCCATGGAGCCGTTGGCTTTTCTGTACCTTTGGCTCTCTCTTCTTACTCTTTGCTGCTGTTTGCCTTCTGCTTTCCACTTACCTGGTGTCATTCTCTTCCACTGAGCCACCAAGGAGAGCAGTCTGAGTGTCAGAGTGGAACTGGAATCTTTGTAGGTTCTCAGGGTACAAATACATAAGCACTGCGTGATAAAGTTCTCTTTTTATGTCTCACTAGACCACAGGCGACCTGAGACCTGTGTCCCCACCATCTAGAAGAGCATAAATCAGTGACCCTTACAGTGGGCCTCTGGGTCCTCCTGAAGATGTCAGTCTCTTGGCTTCCCACCCTCACAGCACCTAAAATGTCAGAATTATTATACTTGTTTATAATAGAATCTCTAGCTTTTAAAAATGTTTTCTTATATTTTTTCTCTCTCCCTCTCTCTCTCTCTCTGTGTGTGTATGTGTCCGTGTCCGTGCATGCACTCACATGTGTGTGTTTGTGTGTTTCATATATTAGGCTGGCTTTGAAGTCTTGATTTTTTTTTTTTTTTTTTTTGTCTCTGTCCCCTGTTTACCAGGGTATGTGTTTGCTATGTGTTTGGAAGACTGCATCTCTCTTCCAAGGTGACACTTACTAAATGGGTATTTAATAAATATTTTATAATAAATAAAGTAAATCCATTGCGTCCACCATTGCATCCATCCTTCATATTGTTATGTTCACATACTCTGCAGTAAGTTGGATTTGCTGCTGATAATTCTAAAAATATGCATCATGTTTATAAAACAGGCAGCTCTCAGAGAAAAGATCGCTTATCTGTCCTAAAGTGACGTGGGGATTTGGAAATCCCATAGTTGGTTTGATCAACATAAACGAACAATTGAATAGTTGAGGTTAAAAATAATCCACACGAGAATTCCTTTGCCAAGTGTGTTGTCTCACGGTGCTCTCAGCAATCAGACACAGTGCAAAGCCCAGAACAGCCCACGGGAACAGAGCGATGTTGTGGCAGACATTTTCTAAGTGTTTCATTATTTTTCCCTCACTGTCCAAGGTGCAGATGTAAGCACTAATGAGTTAGGAAGCGTCTATTATATTGAAAAAACAACAAATAAAACAAAACTGCCGGAGAGAGTTTCTGCCCAGAAGTGGGAATTCAGCTGCTAACAATCTTTATTCTGTGTGAACCCAAGTCCACACATATACGTGCATCCATGTAAAAATATGAGCATGCTGCCTTTCATACCTTGAAGTGATTGCACATGATGATCATATAAGCCAGTCTAAGACACCTAGAGCCTTCTAGACAGGTCTCACCTCTCAAAGTACGAAGGGATTGCTGCCCTCAGCGCACACGAAACAGTTTTACTTCAAGTGAACTCTCCGGAAGCTGTCAAGATGGGTGATGGCCAAACTGTTGGTTTGAAGATTACTTATTACTGTGTTAACTTTAATTTCCCTAAGGGTTTTCGTGGGACCTTTGTCTCTTCCTTTTTCCTTGGTGGGGGCGGCAGAGGTCACATCCTGTGATTTTTCTTTTTCTTTCTTTCTTTCTTTTTTTTTTTTTCAAGACAGGGTTCCTCTGTGTAGCCCTGGCTGTCCTGGAACTCACTCTGTAGACCAGGCTGGCCTCAAACTCAGAAATCTGCCTGCCTCTGCCTTGCCTTCCAAGTGCTGGGATTAAAGGCGTGCGCCACCACTGCCCAGCAGGATTTTTCTTAGTTGATTCTAATATGCTTGTGACTTGACTAACTTAAGGACTAATTAAAGCCAAGATGTCCAGGAAATATATGCAGAGTTTTGAGTTCTGTTTTCTTGCTCTTTCCCATAGATTAGGTCAGGCCAGTGTTTTTATAGAAGGAGGCTCTATAGATGTTATTATGTAGGGGTGTATGTGTGTGTCTGTGTACTA